>OY735213.1:43311328-43363828 GCA_963457665.1 Thysanoteuthis rhombus
GTGATAAAATGTTTTGTATTTGTATCCCCAAATCAAACAAATGATGATCCATGCCCCTCAAAAAAAAAAAAAAAAAAAAAAAATTAAATAGATAAAAATGCACTTAGTACCCACTGAAAAACTTACATAAATTGCATTAACAGAGATTCGGAAATAATTGCCTGAAATGACGTAAATTTTGAAGGAAACATTTAAAAAAATAATTTGCTGTTTATAGCTGTAAAGCTTTCTAGAATATATATATATATATATATATATATATATATATATATATATATATATATATATATATATATATATATATATGCGTGTGTGTCTGAGAGAATGTGATTATAAAATGTATTAATTTTGTCGACAGTAATCATTTTCGCGGGCGATGAAGTATGAGCCATTGAAGCCAACTTCAAAAAGAAGATGTAATCTTCCGTCGAATACTGTGGCTACTCTTGAGGGGGTTTGGCGAGCAGTGAATTGCTGTCAATGAGGATAGCATCCATAGAGAAGCAGTTATTAACACAGCACAGTGAGATAGAGGTTCGTCATCGGAAACAAGTGAGCCACTCTTTTGATGAAATCCACACTCAGCACTTCTCATCACCGGCGATGCGAGCGCACACGTCGCACCCTCACGCCTCAGTGGTAACAACAACGCGTGAGACTCCGTCAGTTGTCAATTCATTGCCATGGAAATGTGAACAGGGCGCCATGTTGATGCAATGACAATATCTAG
This sequence comes from Thysanoteuthis rhombus, assembly GCA_963457665.1. Classification (NCBI taxonomy): domain Eukaryota; kingdom Metazoa; phylum Mollusca; class Cephalopoda; order Oegopsida; family Thysanoteuthidae; genus Thysanoteuthis; species Thysanoteuthis major. The sequence continues at coordinate 43,312,059 of OY735213.1, forward strand.
TGACCTTTGTGTTTTCATCTGAAGTAGTTTGTACATTTTTAAGTAGTCCTCTACTTTTTAGAGTTTTTCCTTCCTACATGAGATCATCTGATGCAGAATGGACGACATGTCAGTATGTCCTCCTATCGGGTTTGCTGTCTAGAAGATCAGCGCTGTCATTCGCGCGTGCACGCATGCATCCACACACATCCACACACACACACACACACACATCTATACATATATATAACATCTATCTATTCTATTAAACAAGTGACTGTGTTTGTCACTGTACATCCCCTTAAACATTGGCACAGTCTAACCAAATTTTGCAAGACCTACTCAATGGATCTAGGGGAATGTTGTGAAGTAAAGGGTTTCGGTAAAATAATTTTAAGAGGTTTCCCGAGGATGGGTTATTTAAAATGTAGCTATAATGCTAAACTGGACAAGAGTATATAAATATAAACTGAGCGTGTATATATGTATAAATGTTTTAAATTGATTTTAATTCGAGGGAGTTACTCGATACCATAGGAAGAACGATTATGATATTAATAGAGATTTTTTTTCAATAGTTCATTACAAATTGTACATACTGTTTCTCCTAAATGGCTCATTACAGATTGCATATCCTGCTTCACTTGGAAAAGAACTTCCCTATAGTGACCAATCAATATCCCTCAACAAAACACCCTAAAAGCTTCTTCTGCAGCATCTGGGCTTTGAACTGTCTATTATGAAAAATTAAAGTCTATCAGAGATAAGTTAAGAGAATAAGATGGATGGGGAAGAATTACTATTCCCTAATCTTTTAATTTCGTATTACTTTTGACACGGGTTTAATGGATCTCATAGCGCCATTTTTTTTTAAGGGGGGTCCGTCACTTCATATGTAATTCATTTTTTTCCCTCTTTCCCATTGCATGCAATGGGTATAAACACATTTATCTTCTTATATCCACTATTCCAGCGAGCTTACTGACCAATGATCAAGTGCCGGCCACTACGGCTTCCCTAAGTGAGTCGTCATCAAAGGATTGCATCCATTAGGACTCATCTCTTGACAAGGACCTCTGGAACCAGCGCTGTACCGTATGAATAAGAACTGATCTTAGGTTAAATGCTTGGTTGATGTCTATCATAGTTTCCAATGCTTTCTTCTCAAGTCTGTATTCGTGAAGAGAAATCATACGAAAGTTCTTTTGATTCATGCTATCATTAGAGAATCTAGGATACTAATCCAACGATTCGTCTACATTCTACTGCCACCACTAAAATGCAGAAAGTCTTTTACTCACAACACTCCTCTGTGACCGGCTAAGAATATTCATGCCCAATATATATATATATATATATATATATATATATATATATATATGTATATATATATATATATATATATATATATATATATATATATTTTAATACATATGAAGTTCCTTTACCTCATCATCCCACTATCTATAATATCCTTAACCTACCCACACAATCCAACACTAAACCACCTCCCTTCTACCCTAATACCCTCTGTCCTCTCCAAGACCTACTACTGCAGCTAACACCTCGGACTGAACTAAGTTCCACACAAAAGGATAACCTTAACAGATGGGATCCCATTTTTTGCTCACAAAACAAAGCTCCTGATGGTAGACTTATGTTCCACAGTAAACTTATAACCATTAAATGGTACACACACACACGCAGCACTCGCTACTGAAGACGGGAATACCTCCTGAAACGTGTCTAGACCATCAATGAAAGTTAGTTTCCATACACTTTCACTCCTGAGTCCGTCTTACTTCCTATAGTTCAAATTATATATATATATATATATATATATATATATATATGTATATATATATATATATATATGTGTGTGTGTGTGTGTGTGTGTGTGTGTGTATGCACCATCTAAACATAATTTTCTTGTTTTTTTCAAAAGAAGTGCTTTTTGGGGGTCACTATGCTCATTTGATCCAACAATGCCCCAATGGTATTCTTTTAAGATAATTTAAGATAAAAGATCAATTATTAAGATAATTAGTTCTGTTATAAGAGCAGTGGTGATTCTTTCACGCGGGGTATTTACTTTCTAATTTAATGCTGTGATCTCTCGTATACAAAATGGTGGCCATCAAATTATCTGTTCTAATGATCATCTTCTCATCTTGAGGGTTTGGGTGATTGGATTAATTATGAATGATGATGTTGATTTGTCTCACGACGAGAGCAAATGTCACACAAGGTCGAGTCTGGGGTGGGGACACTGACGCATACGTGGTGGTGGGGGTTCCAGAAATCGCCTTGATCCATCAGATCTCCCCTTTTGGGGGATGCTTCAGGCGTCAGGCAATGATCTTGACCCTACCCCTTTTGGTACAATGGTGATGGCCCCCAGAAATTAGCCTTTGATTCTTTTGTACTCTGGTTCAGACTTCAAAATCGGAAACTAGAGTGATAGAAAGCCTGCAGGGTCAGACTCAACTCCAACTTTCATTCCGACCGACGATGGTAAATGCAACATTTGGATTGTATATAGGACGAAAACAAATTATGATTTTTCTTTGTATAAATATATCTATTTGAATGATATAAGCCCTTGTGTATCTGCTTGATAGATTTCCGTTAATATTTAAGTCTTGTCAATTTAGCTCAGTCAGTAAGACACCCTCTGGCAATTAGTTGGCTGTGAGTTCAAAAATTGTTGTGGAATGTGGATTTTTAACATCGGTTTACAACCCTTATTTTGGTTAGGATTGTGGTCGTTGCCTTGATGAGAAAAACAAAGTCAACTCCATACTTTACTAACAGGATAACTATGCAGAGTCAGAATTTGAAGTAGTGTGAAAAAATTAGATCGAAGAATAAATATGGTCAGAATGAATTCTATTTATGACATCAGTGGTATTTTCCACTAGGAAACGTCTTAAATAGAATCAGACAGGTCTAGAAATATCTAGATTCTGAAGAATCTAGATGGTATCATTGAGCCTCTCAGAACAGGATCTGGAAAAGGGAAAAAAAGCGCCCCACAAAAAAATTATTTTCAGAAGAAGTCTAGTGGAGTACTGATGCCAATTCTCAAGTCTGGGGACAAGGCTGGGAGTGTTCGAATAAAAGAAAATGTCATTAGCTAAGTAGTTAACAGTACGGAAAATGGGATCAGTGAGCGCTAAGTGAAACGAACTGTATTCACTTTGCTCTAATGCCCTTAGGAAAGGTATGGATCCATATCTACTCGCTCCTGGTACGGGTAAATAGCAGAGGAAGTGTGTGAAGCTGCTCCTGGTGCTTATTGCCTTCAAGTCTCTTTTTTTTAACAAATCACAAACTCCGTAGAACATCGATGTCTAACCGGAGATAGAGGAGCGTGGAGAAAACAGGCGTCGTATAATGACGAAGCAGGGGCGACTGAGGTCACAGCCAGCAAAAGGGAAATATATGAGTCTTGATTTAGAATAAAAGTAGGAAAAGAAAGCTGTTGAAAGCTTGTTTTAAACAATAAAAAAATATTAGGAAAGAAATTCCACAGTACGTTTTAGCAGAATATTTCCCTCGCACATGAATCCTTGATTTACGAGCTGTCAGTCTGTCTGTGACATGACAAACAGAAAGAGACGAAGAGGGCAATGCGGACACATAAAATAGCTATTTTGCTGTGTGTGTGGCCGTTGGAAATATAACGAACGTGAGAACATGAAATAGCTCTCCTGCTATGTGTTTTATCTGATAATATAACGAACATGCGAACACAAAATAGCTGTTGTGCTATGAGCGTGACTGCTGATGACATAACGAACACAAAAATAGCTGTTCTACAGTGCATGTGTGTCTGATGATAATATAACTATAACTACTGCTACGGTAGCTATTGTGTCAATTATGCTTTTTTTAAAAATCCAAAATGAAAACAAGGATTTTACTTGACAATACCTCGCGTTAACCTTCCAAATTACTGTATAAATCCACTGACAAAGAAAACAGCTTTAAGTATACCGCTAGGAAAGCAACAGTGAATATAATTCGTGATTTGTAGTTGAATATTCCTCTTATTTGTGAAAATCAATTATCTCCTGATGATATTTTCTGTCATTTCATGTCATTTCCCTCTTACTCAAACCAAACCTGAAAACATTGATCGATTTATTTATTGTCCCTTACTGCTAGGCCAGTTAGAGGGTTCAGGGTGTGTGTGAGGGTCGAGACCTTTGCCGTGCGTTATTGGGCGTAGTCTGGAGATTGGTCCCCTCGATAAGCGGATTAATGGGATCGCCACAGGGGGCACCTGGTATCCCCAAACGACCATCCGTTCAAGTACTGACCAGGCCCTGCATTACTGAACTTCGTTGATCGTACGAGAATCGGTGTGTCCAACGCAATTTGTTCGTAAGATTCATTTCGACTCAATCCAATCAAATGCTCCGGTTTTTGGTGAAGGTTCAATATGCAATGTAGGTTTATGCTAAATTGGTCACAGGTTGAAAATTTTTGAAGATTCAGACCTTTTTTTTTTAGTGATTGCAGCCCCCCCCCCCAAAAAAAAAGCGAGACGAGTAATTTATTCAGTAATCACCCGCATTTCTTGACTTTTAATTGATCACCTATACAGCATATATGGTGATGTTGATTCATAATTTCCCTTGGAATATTCATTCTGCTTGTTCCTGCCTGTATTCTAACGGTACGTTTTCGGAAATAATGGAAGGGAAAACTAGGTAGATCAATAAGAGGGTGGGAAGAAAGAAGACTGAAAAGAAAGTTTGGTAGTTTAATTTGAGTGTAGGAAAAGAGAGGAAATAAAGAAAAGTTAGGTAGTTTGGTGAGAAGATAGGAAAGGAGAGGAAATCGGGTAGTTTAATGATAACGTAGGGAGAGAGAGAGAGAGACAGAGAGAGAGAGAGAGGGAGAGAGAGAGGGAGAGAGAGAGAGAGGGAGAGAGAGAGAGAGAAGGAGGGAACAAAAGAAGGTTATGCAGTTTACTCAGGATGTCGGAGGATTTTTGATTATGAAAGTAATCAATCTACTTTTGTATAACATAAAAATGAAAAAAACATGGATAGCAACGAAGATACCGGCAACTGACTGTCAAAACCCGTGAAATTTCCACATATCCAGTTATTATGAATAAATACATGCCTGAGATTATTAATAATCATATCATTTCAAGTAAAGCAACGTCGAATCTGGTCAGATCCTAGATGGTTGACCGTCTGAGAATATCAGGTGCCGTAAGCAGCCCGGGATCACGCAGAGAGCCTCCCATGGCAAGCCTCGTGAATCCTTCTAAGGAGGAGATCGATCTCTGCACTACACTCGATAATGCGATCCAAAAGAGCCCCCTTCCCTCTCCCAGCCGAGATCCTCCGATTGACCTGGCTGCGAGCGACAAGGAATACGAATTCGGATCGATTCGTGATTTGTGATTTCATCGACATCCCGACGTCAATTATATTCGACAGTCAGCCTTAAGTCTTTCACTATTCACTACTATTCACTTACTGTTAACTCGTCTCATCCTTTCACACTTCATTCTTCTTTCTATCCCACACAGTCTCTCTCTCTCTCTCTCTCTGAATCTGTCTGTCTCTCTGTCTCTGTATGTCTGTGTCTGTCTGTCTATCGCTCACTCCCTTTCTCTCTCCGAGTTTCTGTCTCTCCTCTTTTCCCAGTAATCGCTGTTCGTTCGCAGGGAATGATTTATCGATAGCCAATCAAGCCCAGTTTTCACTGCAGGGCGTTTTCTAGAAGACTAATAAGACAGCTTGTTATCCTCGGTCTTCTTCGCGTGTATAGTGGTCATACTATCGGGGGATCAGTGGCTAACATCGTTGTCAGACAAATAACAGCTGTGGAGAGGAACAGACGTGTCGGCGCAAAGCCTCTATCCCAATAAAACGCAGTTCTCAACAACGGATGATACGTTTCATCATTTCGCGTCAATCTATGATCATCTTCAACTGTTGTTGGAAAAAGAGCGCGAAAGCCCTTCGGCGTTTTTTTTTCCTCTGCAATAAAAGTCGAGGTTAGCGAAGTAAGGGAGTAAATTGCGGACATTTAGACTGCATGCTTTCCTGTTCTCTACCACATAATGATGTTGTTCCTTCTTGTTGTTTATGTGCATGTGTGTACGTGTGCATGTGTATGTGTACATGTGCGTGTGTATGTCTGTGTGTGTATGCGTGTATATGCGTGTGTTTGTCCTAACACGTAAGTATAGTATATGTGGAAGCTTGAATAACAAGAAGAAATCTGAAATATGTTTGCGGGAATAGTCTTTACTGACTCGGTTACTGGCTGGATTTCGATCGGAAATTCTGATTAAGCGATGTTCGATCTATGTGATTAATGGAAAAGCGTTGGGTTGAGTGCATTGACAAGAAAGGAGATTATGTTGAAAAAATGAATCTTTCTCGTTTCACCATTAGGCATCTCCTTGAACCTGCCGAAATGTGCCTGGTGCATTTTCTATTCGGGGCCAGTAATTACACTGTTTGATTAACTTATACATATTTATTATTCTAGTCTGTTTTTTTTACTAAATATCTTTCTTTGCATCTATAGCCTGGCTCTTTTGGTTGATAAGCTTGCATCTCTGTATGATTTATGATAGAAAAGATTCTTATTCTTCTGGCCATCTCGTTATATATTTGAAAACCAGAAATTTTCAGTTGATTTACCTCTGGAAATGCATTCACATTTCGATGTACTCATGAAATAAAAGTTGGTGTCCAGAGATATTTTAGATAATTAACAATGTAGTTTGCAGGTTTATTCCTTGATACTTTCAACATCTCATTCTTTATTATGGGAATTACAATAGTTTACCCACATCGTCAAAAAGTGATACTGAGTAATTTCATTATTGCATTGTACTTAAACAAGAACCCTAAGTTCAATCATACGTCCACCATTTGTGGTTGTACTTACGGTGGGGGGAGAAGAACAAGTAGTCTTTACTTGAGTCAATTGATTATCATGCTTGTAAAATATTACTATATGGAAATATTCCTAGTATTATTTCCAATAAAAATCATAAAAGGCCATTTTGGGCGGTTTAAAAAAAAAACAAAACATTTTCGGTCTTTTTAAAATACAAAAATGTGGACCTCAAAGTTCTATTATGACATCATAGCAATCAGTTTTCAAGGATGTCACACCTTTAATGACATCGCAGCTATTCTTTCCTCCTTATTCAGGTTGTTTAACGTAAGTGGGACCGAATGACAGACTGACTGACCAACCGACTGAAAAGCGTCTTATTGAGATGTGAGTGCATATCTAAAGATATTAAAAAATATTATGTTGCTCTGAATTTTCTTGAAGATGCCCAACAAGAATGAACCCAGGTTTTTTTTATGCATTTTAAAAAAAGAAAGGAAACTACCCTATAATCAGCATTAAATAATCATTCTCCTTGACGAATGTTACCGACAAAAATATAGACAATCATTTGACGTATTATGTAAGTAGATGACGATGTTTCAGTAAGTTTTGGTCATTAGTGATTGGAATATATCTGCCTATTATGAGCTATTAAAAATTCATGTTTCAAGTGTTCAAAAATAATGAATGCTCCATTTTTACTGAAACGAGAGGAAGAGAAGAGGTTTTCCCAACACGTTGAACATCATCTGGATAAACTGGTAGAGTCTCTTATTCAACAGTGATATTAAAAAAAAAACACATCTAAATGAATGACGAGCCAACATACATTTGCAAGGATAATCCTTGATCAATTGCAAATGAAACAAATCAAGCAAAATATAAGGAGATGACAGGTTTGGTTAGTCACTCAATTGAAACCTTCATATGACCGACGTGTTTTGGTAACGTGCCGTGTTGGGGATGATCAATTACAAAATTGGGAAAAGGGGTGATCAAAGGATAAGTTACCCCTCTCACCTTTTTGGGGGTAATGATCACCAGAAAAAAAAGTCTGAATAAACGTGAATGCTGCTGGACAAAAACTGAGGGATCAATTTAGCATAAACATACATTGCCAGTTGAACACCCCTCTAAAAACCTATATAGGGGAATTAAAAATGTTTTTCCAGACTTGATACGGATCAAATACAGTATGCATGATATATAGCCAGCCATCCAACCAGACCAACTTGAAAATTGTAGAAATCTATTGTGACATTTTTTGTTGACAGTTTCTAATATATATATATATACATATATATATATATATATATATATAACTCGTTCATTGTAAGTATTATGCAATGCTCTTCCATAGGAATAGAGCACTAGAGGATGGGGAATTTAAGCCAATAAATATATCGCTTAAATTCTACTTTAATGACTGTCCAGTTCCGTGGTTCAGCGGTAAGATACCGACCTCCTGGTCCGAAGCGAAGGTTTCAATCCTGCCTCGTGATACTGTATGGAGTAATGGATTGTCTATAGCCACACTGAAGAGTTGTAATACAACGGAATAGCTGTCTGAAGATGACACAATCATAACTATCTATCTATATATATATGTATGCTTGTACAAAAGAGTTGTTGACCTTTTTGACTCGTCATGTGCATTTAGGGTTATACAGCAATTATATATGCAAACTCTGTTTGGATGCAAGTGACAGATTGAAGGTTGGTTATCCTCTTCAATCCCGTCGAGCCAAGTTTTGTTTTCCTTCTCTCAGACAGGTTGCCTCCCGAAACTAAAGAGCCAAGTCTACATTACTTTTTTTTACCAATATCTTGGTGGAAAATAGATGGATTCATAACTCTCCCAAGATAAACAGTCTCGGTCAAACTTTTTGAATCGTATCGCCGATTCCATTGTTTGCGTTGACATAACCTTTCTCAACTTCGATGGTTGGGCACAAGTCGACATTTGTCACACACGACGGTTTTAATCCTTTGCTCTGATGACACAGTCACAGGCGCTAAGTTTGAAGGGAATAATTTCCATTTTCTATACTTTTTAGACATAATCGTTTAGAAAATAACACTAATTAATCAGGAACCAAAAAAAGGAAAAAAATATTGTGCTGCATAGTCATTGGATCGGTCTTCATTCATCACTGGTTTTAGTGATTTTCCCATTCTCTTTGTGTTGTGGACGATTCATTACACTAGGAGGACTGTCTGGGGACTATTCAGCCATTTAATATTTGGCCGAACGTGTACAAGAACTAATTATCTAAAGAATTATCTAAAAGATTATCTAAAAAGAGATCTTTTATCCAAAATTATCTTTATAAAATAGATCTTTTTTTACCTAAAATTATCTTCATTAAGTAAACCGTTTTAATTCAAAATTATCTTTATAAAATAGACCTTTTCTATCTAAAATTATATCCATAAAGTAGATCGTTTTTATCCAAAATTACCTTCATAAAGTAGATCTTTTTTATCTAAAATTATATCAATAAAGTAGATCGTTTTCATCCAAAATTATCTAAAAAAATACCAGTACAATAATTGAGCATCATGGGTCCCAAACTGACCATAGAGACCCCCAAAAACATATTTTTTTAGATGATGCCTGGTGGTCATGCAAATTCGCAAGTTTGCATCCACACAAAATGTGACAATGAACACCTACACACACTCACACACACACACACACACACACAGATAGGCACAAGGACACAGACACTCAAAGAGATAAGAATCTGTGGTACACTTGGCTAGTTGTAAGACTACGGTGATTCGATAATTACCTTTTTCTATACTTTTTAGACCTAATCAACCAGAAAACTTATCCAAGAACAAAAAGAATTTTAAAAAGTATGTTTTGCACAGTGTAATCATTGGGTTCATTTGCTTTCGTTCTTCACGGATTTTTATGATTTTCCCATTTCTTTGTGTAGTGGACGATTCCTTGCAATGCCTGGAAACAATTCAGCCATTTTATTTTAAAGGACAAATAATCTACCTTAGGCAATCGTGTCTTAGTCCCATTCAAAGCATGACACGGGACCTCACTCACTTATCCCAGCACCTCTCCCCCTAACATATTTTTAAAAATATCTGCAAAAAACGCTCCTGGGATCGTCAGCAGCTGCCTCGTCACGTCTTTCCTAATCTCGTCCACAGTCTTAAACCAAATCAATAATGGGAAGCTAGAAGTCATATCTGGATTGTATGGGGGTTAGGGGTGGCTGACAAACCTGCATAATGCAATATTTTGCCAAAATGACTCCTGCACGTGTTGTGAAGAATGGTTAGACTCGGTCCTGTGAATACGACGGATGCACATTGCATGAGCTCAGTCAATGATGTCTCATAGCCGACTGAGTATACCCATAGGAGAGTGTCTGTTCATAAATGCGCAGTAATGTACCCACTGATTAGTGGCAAAGTTACATCGAAGCTGTGCAACCGGTTCTCGAGATATTTAAAATGGCTAGATAAATGCCGAGTTGTTCCCGTTTATTCTCTTTTGCACTTGATTAAATATTTGATGTAAATCAGATAGTTGTAAAAGAGGCTCACTTAACAAAAAAGGTAATAGAATATGTCTGGTTGCAGCAGGGTCAAAATCCACTTCTATCCTGACTGAATATTGTTACTGAAATTTCTGCATTGTAGATTTAATGAACAAATATACATTTTCGTTGATGTGTGAGACTCGTCAGTTTGGCTCAGTCGGTAAGAGAGTACACATCAATCAGTTGGTCGTGCTTACAAATCACAGTAGGGGAATGTTAATCTTATAATTCAATTTTGTTTAACGGGACCAGAAGAAACAAACAGTTCAGAGTTTACTCTTCTGAATTAGGTGAAGATAGTTTTTGTTGTTCTTGTTACGATGGGAAAACAGAGTCAACTCGAACCTTGACTTCGCTTTTGGCGACAGCGTTTTATTGAAATCCCATCATGGCTATCACCTAAGTTCTGATTACAAGAAGGTGGAAGTACCTATAACTCAAAGAGAAGAAAAAATCAAACATCGAAATCCTTTCCTGCTGTGATCAGTCTTTGATTTTAAGTCTAATATTTCATAGTGGGATCATTAGTTATTGATGTATTTCGTCATTTTGTTTCGCTTATATTTTCGTCACGATTAACGTCTAGATGTCGGTATCGAAAAATATAAATGTATTGTAAAATGTACGACAATTGTCACAAGGTCTGATATTCTCATCTATACGAAAATAAAAACAAAAAACAAAAAACAACTCAGAATGAAACCGAGACTTAAAGAACAACAAAAAAAAGAAGCTTTTCTTTGTATTTCTTAGTCGTAAATATTCGAGAACAGACGATGACCAAGTTAACTTTGTTCCGAAGGTAATGATCTCATTTTCAATTCGAAAAAGAAGCAACAATATGTTCGAACAATGAACATCGATTAATTCGCAATAGTTCTTGGCACTGAAAATCTCATAATACATACCAAGGAACAGACAACAATGGTCGAAAAATTTGAAGAATACATAGTTCATTTCATTGTACGTGTGTGTGTGTGTGTGTGTGTGTGTGTGTGTGTGTGTGTGTGTATCGATGGAAAATTTTAGTTGCCTACAATCGTTCTTCAATTGTAACTTTATGCATCCCGTGTGACGAGAGCGTTACCAGGTTGCTTTATTATTTGTTCTCGAGCCAACAACAATGTTAGACAATGTCAAATTCTTATATCAAGGAAATATATAATGCAGCTGCAATGGTGCTGTTCGAAAAGAAGTTGCATTTCTATATCTTTATAAGAATCCTTTTAAAAGAAATTGTGAAACGGAGAACTTTGCATCGCTTTTTGGAAAGCCGGTCGATTTGAGTGTTCGCAAGAACTTTATCGTCGTCGCGCGTGATGTAGATACGGCCCCATTGTGTGACTGGGTCGCGTTCATGTCAGTCGCAGCAGAAGCAAGTCTCCGTTCGATGATGGTGATATTAGTTACGGTTGACTGCTCCTCAAGGAGCGACTTTCCCATAGGCCACATTACAACTGACTGGCCTACTCAACTGAATACAACACATTATTGGCTAATGGGTTTTCCATGCCTTCATCTTCTCTGACCGCGTATGGAAAATGGAAAAGAAATTTAGAGAAAGCCTTCCATCATTGTAGTCACTATTCACACTTCTGTGGATGTTTCGTGGCGCCTTGAGTGCATCTCCCATATTCACAAGCATATTCACTAGCATATGTGCATATTTGTGCACACAGGGGAAAAGTATGTCGGTCTATTCGTTCACTGCATGTCCTTTTGTGCATCCATACGAGTATGTCTATATCATTTGCGACAAGCGCGCTCATACTTGTATATATAAAGTAGATATTATCATTCAAGAGCATTTCGGACTTATTACTTTCTTTCTTGATTCGAAAAAAAAAATAAATGAAAATATGCCTTTGCCATATCGTATACAGAGAGAACCTCGATTATCCGAACGAGGTGGGTGAGAGGTATATTGTCCGGATAATCGATTGTTCGGATAACTGATCCGATCATAAAAAAGAAGCCATATCGAACTCAATTACGGGACATTATAATCTTGTTCGGATAATAGAAAAATCGGATAGATGGTCGGATAATCGACGATTCCATATATATATATATATGTGTGTGTGTGTGTGTGTGTGTGTGTATTTGTGTATGTGTGTCACGCGTACTGGTCCACAAGTGGAGTTAGAAGACTGAAAATTTGAACATTTACTTATTATGAAACGGTTTGTTCGTTTTTTTCTCCAAATACCCCAATGATTTTTCAGAGTGGGATTCAATTTGCAATGTGAGTTTATGCTGAGTTGGTCCCTTACTTTATGTCTGTCGGTGTTCTCTCTTGTTTTTTTTTCCTCAAATTCGAAGTTTCTCGTGAACCAACGAAGAATGGGATAAGAACCTTATTCATTGATCACCCTTTATTTGAAATTGTTAATTGTTCTCCATCAACACAACATGATGTCAAAAGACGTTGGTGACGTGACCTTTCTTTTGAGTGATCCACCAGATCTATGTATCTCTGTACTGTTTGAAATAGAATTAATTTCATTTGGAGTGAGATTATGTTGTTTTTCTGAAAACTTCTCAGGGTGCATCTTTCAGAAACTGTAAACCAAAACTGTCATAAACACTGTTAAAAGAGTTTTCTTCAGTTCTCAAATCGGTCCAGCTGGCTATGTATGCATGTATGTATGTATGTATGTATGTATGTACAGGCTGCACCAATGGAGCTAGAGGACTAAAAAATTAAGCATTCGCTCCGAATTATGTCTTCAAAACGTTTTCTTTTAATATATATTTTTCATAATCTCCCACCTAAATATTTTTTAGTGGGGTGTTCAGTTTGCAATGTAAGTTTATGCTAAATTTGTCCTTAGTTTTTGCCTACCTTTTTGTTTTGTCCGACTTTTAGTGATAAGTGTCCAACAAAATGCGGGAGAAGTAACTTATTTATTGATTTCCCCCGTTTCTGATGTTTTAATTGATCACCCCCAACACAGCATGCTGCTGAAAGAGATTGATTGCGTGACACTTCGTATTGAGTGACAAACGAGACCTGTTTCGATTCAATCAATTTTTTTTCCAATTTTTTCGTTTGGTAATACAAGGAGTTTTTTTTTTTCCTCCATGTGTCAGTTAATACATTATTTTTATGTGCGGAATATTTTACACTTCATCGAAATGAGAAAATACTCCTGGGTAATTTGTAATTACCAATTGTATTTTATTGGAATGGTGCTTGCTGTAATTTCACATGAAATGCAGGTCTTTCATCATCATCATCATCATCATCATCATGGGTCTTTTAACGTCCGTCGTTGGACATAGACCTTCCCCAGGATTTGCCACACTTCTTTATCATGGGCGTCGTGGAGCCAGTTCTTTCTGAATTTGTCTAGCTCGCCCCTCCATCTAGTATTCTGCCGTCCTCGGTTGCGCATGTGATCTCGGGGGATCCATGTTGTGAGTCGTGATGTAGGTCCTTTTGTCCCAGCAAGTAGTCTACTCCTTGAAAAAACAGTGAAGTATTTATGACCGTAGTTCTCCCTAAACTGTGTATGTGCACGCGTGCATATGTTTTGCAACCAGCGTACAAAGTAAATTAATGCGCGCACAAAAGATTACAGATTCTAAAGATAGATTACTGTTTTTTTTTTTTCTTAAAAAAAATATAGATTCACTATGCCTAATTCAAAAGGGTGCACACATTTTGACAGGAGAAAAAAATAAACAAAACACAAGATTTTTGTGCACACTGATGAGAAAAGATTTGAAGGAATATTGTATGGCTGTAGATAATCTATTTTATTTTCCAATGATACAAACTTTGTGGACACACGGAAAGAGGAACTTATCCTTTGTCGCTAGTTGAAAATTGATAGCTCATGATGGCATACGTAACTAAAAAGCACTTACAGAGTGCGTATCTCTGCCCACTCCATTGTCATTAAAAACTGAATGGAAGTTAATTCACGAACAGTTTCGACACACGGGAGGGGGTAATGGTGAAGAAGTCCTGGTACCGCTCGAAAATTTAGTACATTCTTCCTTAGACCTTGGCGCATGAAATCTCATCAAAATTCATTACGAACTTCTGGAGGTATTGTGTGGATAGACAAACACGAATGAATATATATACCTTTCCAAACATGGTTGACATAGGTAAATGATCGTTGTTTTTATCGACAAATCACCTGAAAATAATCGATATACATTGTTGGTTTTCTTTTTTTTCCCTCTTCTTCACTTATATTACAGGTAGATTAACTCAAAAAAAGTATACATAACTTTCGTTCTAAGCCAAGAAATTTAATTTTTAGATGCGCTAAAATCGATCACTGACTGACGTTTTTCATCTAAATCAAGATTTGGGTTGTATTTAGATATCAGAAAATTCTATTTAGACGATTTCCAATATAATAATTACTATTTCTATTCAATTTATAATTATACAAAAATAATATTTTTTTCGAAAAAATAATTCAAGTTTAATAAAGTAAATGCTGAAGTCACACTTACACGTCCACTCTGGCATGTGAAGCTAAAAAACTAACCAAAGTGTCTTGATGCATTCTTTAAATAATATACAAATGGTTAAGGTCACTGCTATATAATATATCAGTGAGAACACGCTTAAATGTCTCATAGGCTCACTGTTTCGAAGATTCTGTCTCTTTGTGGTCAAACATAGTATATCTTGAGAATCCAGATCTTTCTCAACTCAATTCTAAACATAAAAACTCGAAACTAAAGTTGGAGACACTGTACTTGTTAGATCTTCAGACGAGAAAAAGAACTAACGCATCTATGATCTGACTTTCAAGCTTGTTTTCATTCCGTTCATTTTTGGCCTCTCTCGCTTTGAATGGCATTGATTATAAATGAGAATTGATTATTGATTAGATTTCAATTTCACTCAACACATTTGCAAACGCTTTTATTCTTTTTTAACACTATTTTACACGCTTCAAGTACTCGTATGGATCAATTTCTGCGTAGCTTATTACAACTGATGAACGTGTGCGTCCGTTCAGGTGCGGATCCAGGGCTAAGTAAAATTATTTTTTTTACATCTAGATGAATGAATTTATTGATACTCCTCAATAATCCCAATTAATCATGAATGAATATTGAAAACAGACATTTATCAATTGTTTTCTATCCATTATAGTGTAATTAAGAACTAGAATTATGATCCGACAGAATGATTATGAGTTGCGTTATATCAAGCTCTCATTTGAAATGATCACTCGTTATCATATGATGAAAGTGCCATTAGGCCAAGACAATGCAAATAAAATAAACAATTAAAGAAAATGGGTCTGCTGTAGGAATCGAAGCTGCAGCCGATAAGGTAGACGCTTCAACGTAGCGTTGCTCTTACCATTGAACTAAACACCAGTAAAGCAAAGGCCAAAATAACTGATAAGAGCTGCCCCCTCCGTTAACTGAAGTCATTTATTCTTTTTTTAATCAATCCTCGAGATAAAATATCTGCAGCTTCCCTTTTAGTGGTACGTTCTTTTTTCATCATCAAAGAACAATCATCTATTTTTCTTAAAATCAATTCTAGTGATAGACATAAAATGACGTCATCAGCGTTCATAACCATGGGATTATAGATTAAAATTGTTTCTTTTGATATGATTTATATAATTGATAGTTTCCTTTCTAGCAATCCCACTTATCCGCAGTTTCCATTTCAACAAAAACCTGCAGTTCCCTTTTCAGAACAAAAAATTTCAATTCAAAATAAACGAAAGAGTATTAATGCATTGGCACAAAATGGCTATCTTTGTGTCATGTAACCACATGTGACTAAACTTTGTCAAATATTGATCAGTTTTGCCACAGCATTAATATTTTTCGTCTAATTTATGCGGAAATATTCTTGTTCAGTGTTTTCAAAATTATTAGAACACATTGTGCTGGCACACATTTTTATTACTGGTCCCGTTTTCCTTAATATTAATACTGTATCTACACACGACGTCCTCAATTATAACTACTATTTAAGAAAAAAGAAAGAAAAAGGTAGTTGCCGGGTGTAATCGAAACCCCTATTTCTCGTTTACCAAATGAACACATTAACTGTGCCATGACGACGGATGCGCTAAAACAAATTTATCTTCGAATATGAATTATTTACACCTGACCTTCGGAATATTTCTCATTTCCAGCACTGAAACTCTTGTTATAGCTCTACCAAAGAAATTACCGCCACCCTCTCAGAGGCCCAAACATTAACAATAAACTGGAATTCTCCTCATATAACTGGAATCCTTTGACCATACAAAGCTTTTCAGATAGATTATTACCGATTTTCTTCTTCTCAATATCTCCGACAACATTGAATATATTTCTGAGTATACAATACTGATCACATACATACAGTTTGTGATATTTCGCGCTCACCGTGAATATATTTTTTTAGTTGAGATCTTTGGGCGCTGTATTCTTAATTAAAAACATTTTTAAATCTCATGTAATCTGTATTTGGGGGGGGGGGCGTACTTACAATTGGTATATTTTATTACATTTGTTGACTCTTCGTAGGCAAAATATATCGTGTAGAGAGGTCAGTCACGTGACAAATATAATCGAAAAATAACCAGATCGCTATCATATCATTGAAATCAATCGAGATTTTCTCTCTGTGAAACTATCCTCAGTATCAAATGATCATTACTCGTTCTTTGATTCATTCTCCGTCGAGTGATGTGAATTTTTTCATTTCAATGGGTGGTGGATAATGTTGTTTTGACGAAGGTTTTGACGACCAAAGATCGCTTCATTGCACCTCACGCAAATGAATCGCTAAAACACCTCGGTCTGTTTAGCTCTCGTATGGGACCACCCATGGTAAAATAATAAAAAGATATCTTTTGATCTAAATTCTCTACGCTCTGTTCTTAATTACCTAAGGTTTTAAGTATCGTCATAAACTTATTTGAGAAATTTTGGATCTGACAATTTTGCATACGCCGACTTTAAGTCTTACTGCTCCATTCCTGTGATGCCAGTTTAGCTGTTTTGGGATCAAAATTTAGCCCCTTTTGTTATGACAGCCTGAGAGTCTGTAAACATCAGAAGTTACCTAACCCACGATGATATTATTAATAGTATTACACTTGACTAGGGACCAGTATTTTGATCCTAAAATTAGTGTAAATATTAATTAGTATAAAATTTGAAACTCGTTGCAAAATTTGGAATTCGTGGCTAAACAAGAAAAAGAAAACTGAATCTAGTTCTGGAATAGCTAAATTGGCAACATTGCTCAAACCGTTATGTTCTGCTGAACTAAACCTATTCGACTGATTAGACATAGGAACGATTGATTTAGAAACTTGGGTCTTACAAAAATATAAAAATGAAATATGAGTTTGCCATTGTGATTTACCTGTATCCTCTAATTTCATCTTAGAAAGTTGGCAAATTCCGCAGAAAATGGATTTTCTTTGCACCTTATTTTTTCTCCTTTGGACCAGATGGAAAGATTAAACTCCACTACATCAATTACTATTCTTTTTTGTGGATGGAGACTGTTGACTCAAAAAAAAAACAAAAACAAAAAACAAAAAACAAAACACTGTCATTTTTAGATGCGGAGTGGCCTAGCTGTTAACGGCATAACGGAATGGGATCAGCCAACCGAGTCCCGTTGCAACTTTAAACTTTCATAACTATTGATCTAATGAGCAAATTTTAGCAAAATAAAATACTTTGTGCTCAACAAAATACTCTTTATCTTTTAGGATAACTTTCATTAACACTACTCAGACAATTGAAATTCATCTTACCTCCCATCTTTGAGATCACACAGGCTGCTGGTTGAGAGAAAAAAAGCAATTTTGTGATAGTGTATCTTTTAGTTCTAAGCAAGAACCAATCCTCAGAGAAATGAGCGACTGTGTAACAAAACTGACTATGCAGAATATGAGGCTGTCTTTGGTTTTAGTTGACACAGTGTGCGCATGAGAGAATCGTGCTCAACCTCACATAGAGAGATCTCAAGACAGCACAATATATCAGAAAGAAAACGGGGGTCAGAGACATAGAATCCATCAGAAAACTCAAATGGCAATGGGCTGGTCATGTTGCGAGAATGAAAGACAACCGATGGACATCACGACTCACAACTTGGATCCCCAGAGACCACATGCGAAACCGAGGCTGACAAAATTTAAGATGGAGAGATGAACTAGACAAGTTCAGAGAATATTGGCTCTGCGACGCGTATGATAGAGAAATGTGACGGATCCTGGGGAAGCTCTGTGTCCAACGACAGATGTTAAAAGGCTGCTGCTGCTGATGATGAATCTCTTTCACAACCTTTCCCAACTTTCCATCTAGTGGTTCCCAACCTTTTCATTGTCATTCTCCACTTCCGTCAATAAGATTAGTAGTACTCCACCTCCATTTGAGTAGGTTGCAACAAAGGATAATTCCAAATAACTATTTTATTTTGTGAATAAATTGACAATTTTATAATAAGAATAAGTTTAAATATATTATTGTATAGCTACTGCTGTGTATTTGTTACTCAGAGAAAGCAATCGAAAATAATTTGGAACACATAATTTTGGAACATTCATTTTTACCTTATAGTCTTATTCTCCATTTGGACTACCTAGATTGTAACCCCATTTTAGGGTGGGATTCTTCCCCGGTTGGGAACCACTCCCCTGTAAAAAACCTCACCATCAGTTATACGTATGCTTCACTGACAACCCGACTCTTTATCCATAAAAAAAACAACTTTCATTTATAATAGCCTTTCATTGTTGGACATAAGCCTTTCCAAAGTAGGTGTAAGACATTACAGAAATGATTGGTTTCACCACATTTAGCAGGCCCATAACGTGTTGTGGGGGGAAAGATGGATTCATGCCTTTCTTAAGGGTAATCGTGCAAAATTGATGCAAACTGTTTCAGACGGGACTCGGTTTGCTGACCCCATTCCTTTATGCCGTTAACAGCTCGGCCACTCCGTACCTCAAAATGATAGCGGCTTTTCTTTTGGAGTCAACAGTCACCATCCGCAACCTTTCTACTCTGTCAGAGAAATTCCGATGTCCAATCGGTAAACAGCACGAAGAATTGACTGAGAAATAGACCGACACTAATGCCCTTGAGAAAGGCAAGAATCTGAAGGCCCCACCAGCTATTGGCAAAAAAACACATAGTGAAGTGAGTGACGCCACTTTGGGTGCACCGAAAATTGTGATACATGAAGCCCCGGTAGGGACAGATGTTGCTGAGGCCAGCGCAAGGGAACTTACCTACTACAATTCACACGTATATTCCCGTGACCAGGTGCGTCGTTATACATTTGGGGGCATCTGTGTCCTGGGTGAAGGTCTTTGCTCTCTGAAGGACACCTTCCAATATCTAGCAAGATTTATTTGTAGGAATGCAGTTGGTGAACTACTACGAAGCTTTTTGGGACTTCCCCGAATGGAGGGGGGCGTTCCCCCCTCAGCTACACTCCACTCAATGACAACTCTACAACCATTTGAACTGTACTGCACAGTCGGATTTGCGTTTGCAGGGTTGATGCCAAATTTTGATGGTATGGCCTTTTTGAAAATTGTTTGGCCATTTAATATTTGGTTTGGCAATATTTGAATTTTTGGACATTTTGAATACGTTGCTGGAGTCTCCTAAATGAATACTTATTTTTCATATCTACTTCAGTATTGTAATGTTTTATAAACGATCATTATTATCAATTCGTCAGCTATGAAACTCAGGCTGTAACTGTAAATTTGCAATGAAAAAAGCAACTTTAAATTTTGATCAAGGTGAATTGAGGTATTAAAAAAATTCTTCTTGATGAATATTAATGATTAACAATACTTTATCTTTTGAACGTGAATAATAAAATGTTTGCTTTTACAAACAATTTTGGCATTTAGCCACTTTTAGCTATTTATTTGCGTTTATTTTGGCTAGAAAAGTCTCCAACTATCTGTCATCTCTTCCATCACACTAAGACGGTCAACATTTGACTGCCTTCAACGCAGCATCAAAATCGAGTTCATCTTTTGATAAACAATGCAAACGATAACTCCGTTGTCCCCCATCTTTTATAGACCGCACATTCTATTTTTTTTTCTCTCTATAGTTGTCCACCTTTCCCATCTACCCGGTCGCCTGCCCAGCCATCCGTTTCTCATTCAAGCTATCGTTTCATCCTTCTTTGCACCATTAATCCTAACCATCTCAAATCATTGCCGCGGGGTAGCGCTGCTCGTGCAGTGCGGGTGGGAAAGAAGACTGAGTCAACATCACTGCTACAAGAACGACAGCGGAAAAGTTGAGCAATCAAGGGAGGGCACTCATTATAAGATCTCAGCAGTCGATGGTGTGCGTCGCAGCATGTATCGCTACTATGTCCCCAGGCTCTCGGAACGCGTGTACACTCGCTCACACATGCATGCTCGTACACTCATCTAAGCACACGTACATGAGAACCAAGAAATACTTACACACACGCACACACACACATAAACATGCACAATACAAAAACACGTAGTACTGCGTTTCATGGAAAAATGTGATATTTCACTGTATCGCGTTCAACAAACGAGAAGAAAAAAATAGACGAAGAAAATATCTACTTATATAATGAACAGTGAGATTTTTTTCCCGTTTCTCTGTCCGTAACAATGGACTCTTCAACTTCAGGATAACATTTTGATAATAAAAATGTCTCCTACCCACCGTAATAAACAATGTAGTCTTCCACTGAAACGATTTCTGTAGTTTCTTTTGGTAAACTAGTAAATAGATAAATATTTATATTCAAAATTATTGTCTTGAACATGTCCAAAAGGTTGGAATTATTCGGTAAAAACTTCTTATAGTGGTCATTCGATTCGAGTACCGAATTATTCAATGATTTATGGAATTCTTTATTCGTTCTGATCATAACTTACTTGTAATTCGATTCATGACCATTTCACCGGAAGATTGTGAAGCGCCAAACTTTCAAGCTGTAACTGAAACTTGGCATTCTACTTAAATTTGAAAATTGATTACTAGTAGGGGCTCTGATATACAGTTTTATAATATGCTCTTTGTTAGTTAGTGCCCTTACGCTGGCTAAGGCATCAGCCTTCCCTGTCCAAGCTTTTCATATCACAAGTTTCTCAGCTTACAATATGTGAAATAGGTTTAGAGGCGACAAGAACCCGAAGTGGCGTCACTCACTTCACCATTCTCGTATACGGCACCTGGTATTACCAAATGGTCACCCATGTAGATACTGACCAGAATCCGGATCCGGAACCTTTCTTCTCTCACACATATGCCCAAACGCATACATACTCTCCGTGCAAGGGAGGATAACTCATTTTAAAAACATTAGTTTGGCAAGGCTTAGTCAATTGTTTGATTAAATAACCAATAAAATAAATTGTAAAACAGATCAGAATTGGAAAATGTCTTCATGAATATTCTTGGGAACTGTATTGTCTGAATTTGTGTTGGGTGTGAGAAAAGGAAATTACAATTAGTTACGACAATGGTTGCTGTAAACCAGTGATTCTGAACATGGGGCAAAAGAGGCACTCTACGTATAAGGAGGGGGGGGCAATTCGCAAAGTGGATTTAAAGAGCAAAAAGCGTCTCGTAGCTCAAAACAGAGGCGTGTTAAGGCGTAACTGATTATTTCCTGATAATACAATCCTATCAATTCCTTAGTCTACAATACTATTGATTACTAATTCTACCATACTATCAATTCCTAATTCTACAATACTATTGATTACTAATTCTACCATAGATTCCATAGTAACAAATGCTTATATCATTAACTTTACAAGATTTAAAAGTGATAAGGAAATTTTATTGTTTGAAACCATCAACAAAAACTGTCAACAAAGGTTTTTTTTAAATTTTCGTCCAGCTGACTTGCTGTACAGATATGTATCTATTTATCTATCTATCACCCGGACAATGGAGCTGTAGGACTGAGTTTTTTGAGATTTACTCCATACTATGTCTAAGAAAAACGTTAATCTTTGTTTTTTGAAAGATCCTCCATAAATAAGGCGGGGTGGGGTCAATTTACAATGTGGGTTTAGGTCAAATTATTCTCTTATTTTGTATCCCTCTGTTTTTTTTGGTTGTTTTTTTTTTGTTGAAAATTCAGACTTTTTTTTAGTTTTCCAATATTTTCAAATGATCACTTCCAACACAGCATGCTGAAGGTAAATAATAGCATCAAAAGTTTCTTTTAGATGAATATTGATGATCAACAATACCCAATTCTTTAATTGTTCACCCTACCCTGGCATGCTGCCGAAAGAAGTTGGTTACATAACGGTTCGTATTGAACGAATTACCAGACTTGTCACTAAATTTCTCACAATGAGGAAAAAATTGGGAAAAAAATAGTGAGTGACCTAAACTTCATGTATCATTATTTTTTTTCACGAAGAATTTGTTTTCTTTACAGATATTTATTGACCCAAGATGGGAAGCGTTAACAAAAAGAAAATATTGGCCAAAATTCAGAAGAGTACTTGAAGTTTGGCTCTATTCTTGAAAAGCATGATATATAATTAAATTACCATTTTTTTTTAAGTCAGAGGAACATCAATTTTTTAGCTGCTAAGTTGGCTGCATGAAAAGGTCGAGAAAAACTGCTGTGAACATCTAGGCAACAAGTTAGATGCAATAGACAGTGCCCCTTGCCAAAGATGATTGTTTCAAAGGAGTCGGATTCTATTGTGTGTAGAGCAGCTTGTGTATTTGACATGTAAGGTGATATTGTAGTTACGTCTCTTCAGTGTTACCAACTGGGATATTTTAAATCTAAATTCAGATAATTCTAAAGAGTGGAAGACGATGGAGTTGATTTATAGAATATAAGAAAACTTCAGATATTTCATATTTGAATTTAGATGATTCTGAAGAGAGGGATATAGTTTAAAGAATATGAAAGATTATAATTTTTATCCGATTTCTCGAGAACTGTTGATCCCCCAAAACTTAAAATTCGACATAGCACTGCCTTGTTTGCAGACTAATATATTTGGCAACCTCTGTACGATGACCAGTAGAGTAAAATAGAATACACTCAGACTCAGAGGTTTCTTATATTGTAGTTAGATGTTATTTTGAGGGAGGAGAAACTGGAAAGATCATACTGGAAATGCTACATTGAGAGTGATGGTTTTATATCGTTGAACGGAGATTTTCAACCAATGTGCCACGGTACATAAGTGTGCTGCAAAGCGTCCATAGGTCTGTCGCAGGAGTTTTGAAGAGGGCCAGTGTATACAAAAATAACATACACTGAGTCTATTTTCTGTGTTGCTAACCAGTTGACCAAGCGCGCTTTTTTGTTAATCATAGAGATTCATCTTATTTTCTGCCAGCTGCAGTTTCCCATATGATCTCTGGGGATGCACGTTGTGAGTGATGATGAACAGCACATTGCCATTTGAGTTTTTAATGAATTTTATGATGTATCTGACTACTGTTCTGTGATCTCTCCATCTTGAGCATAGTTTTCTCTTATGCACGTTGTAAGGTCTCAGTTTGAGGGTCAATCTTTCGGTTAGGTTCCATGTTTCAGATCCTTAGGCGACTGTCGGGGGGATGCATTAGTTGTATACCCTTTTTACGCCATTTCTCATAACTTCTTCACCGTGGCTTAGTGGTAGAATGCTCACCACCGGTTTGGTAGGCGGTGTTTCAATCCATCGTTGAGTTACACAAAAATATTTTCAAAATTGCACTCGATGCCTCTCCACTAAGCACAAGGACTAGTACTGAGTAACCTCTACACGAGACTAAGGAGTTACGGAGATTGGATACTCCAGTTCAACTTCACTCGAGTTAGGCTAAGTCGAGCCTGGTCAGTACCTAAATGGGTGACCACTGGGGAATGAAGAAGCTTCGACAGGCCTGACAAGCCAAAAGTTGGTCTTACTAAGAATTGCACGTGTTATGCAGAGAAGGATGATACGCACATACATAGAAATATTTTTTTCGGGCATTTTCATCAGTCCGAATCAATAAATTATTATAGCTATTGCAGCTTAGCTAAAAAGATCTAAATAAAAACGTGTTTCTGCTTACTATATAAATGTAAATAAAACAATTTTTTTGTGTGTTAAAGAAATGTGAATAGAAAAGTTAACAGCCCCTAAATTAACCTTTGCCGTGACTGACTGATTGATTAATCCTAAACCTTAATCTTAACCCAAGGTTAATAAGATAATGACAGCCGAGTTGCCGAAATGTCCTTATATCTCTTTATTCACATGGTTTGGGCAAACAAAAATATAATGGCTAAAATTATTTAGTACGGTAGCACCAAACGAAAAAAAACCCAAAACAAAAAAACAAACCGTTTTCTCACTCAAGATAATGCACTTTATATATTTTTGTTGAATGGCTCAGTCATTTCAGACTTTTTACGAAACGCTTAACAAGAGAAACGACATTCTTCATTTCAGGCTAAAGCAAAGATGGCGTATCTGTGACACGCGTGTCAGCAGTAGCACGCTACGGGGTTTTAATTTACACATGATGGAAAGTTCTTGGAATTTCATCTCACTATCTTACTTTTATAAGTGTATTTCGAAATGGCGAGTCATATCTAATCAAATAGCAGTTTTATAAATATACAAGCAAAATATTTTAGAAGCATTTACCTAAAATCAAAAGACATGTACACAAGTGCCGCATCGATAACAGGATTATTCGAAAAATTGAAATTTCAACACCCCGTGCTTAAAAGGTTCATCATCACTGGGCTAACGGGTCTTCTGTTCAGATGTTTGTACGATGGCTTTCAATTTCGGTGATTTCGCAACTTATAGGGTGAGTGAATGTCAAGTCAGGTGCAGATCTAGAATGAAGTCGAGGTTTGCCCTTTCCCTCCACCCATCACTGCCCAGGCAAATCCCAATCAATTTTTCCCTCCTCCGAGCAAGTTAAAAATTACCCCAATCAAATCGAAAAATGAGTCTGGTTAGTCACTCAATAGACAAGGCAAACGTTTATTGACAGTATGCACTGATAGGGGTAATCAATTAAAAAAAATCGGAAAAGCAGTGATCGATGGTTAAGTTACTTTACTCGTCTTTTGGTAGTGATCACTAAAATGTCCGAATAAATAAAAAAAAAACGCGTAAAAACGCGTAAAAACAACCGAACACAGAAAAAGGGAGACAATTTAGCATAAAATTGCATTGGAAATTGACCCACCCACCAACAAAACCCCAATATCTTGGTGGGAATAAAAAAAACTAAAGGTTTTTTTCTAGACATGATAAGCCCTATTACTCAATTTGTGCAGTCGGTACGAGCAAAACACATATACATAGCCAACTTGCCAGTCATCCAGCCATTATCCCTTAAAAACTGAAGAAACCTATGTTGACTATGTTGGTTGACCTTTTCCGAAAGAACGACAAAACAAACTGAGAATGATTTAGAGAGAAACTAGAAACATCAAGATTCTGGAGAGCTCATAGAAGGGATCTAGTGGAGTACTGATGCTAATCTTTAAGTCTTTGGACAAAACGGTGTGGCTAGGAGTGACAGAACACACAAAGAAACACCTAAACAAACAAACGCACATATAAAAAAAAGTACAATCATTGGTGGCTACGGTGGTTCATTGACATTTCAGATCTAAAATATTTTCCGTAGAACTGACAACTTAATTCAATCTTAAGTTACCCGAATTTTTCGAATAAGGCTTTCTTATTAAACTAGTTAATGCATGTGTGAAGATTTACAGATAAATATATTAATTTCTATGAAACGAATTTTCAAGAGGAAATAGTGAATTTATTTCAGCTTAAACGTCCATAGTTTCAAGTAGTGGATAGGAAACATTTCTATCAGTAAAATCCCCCCCTTGGAGAAGAGTCAGATGTTATGGACAGCGAAGCAAGATGATCATACTGTTCATTATCAGAGTAGATATTAAGTTGGCGTGGGTTGGTATCAAACCATCAATACTCGGAGATACGATGAGGATCGAACCTACTAAAAATGGCCAACAGGTTTAGCATGCTGATCATTGCTATACGACGTGTATCTTTCCATTTTTTTCATATGATCAACTCGTTAATGCAAGTAAAATAAAAATCACGAAAATATTTGAATGGAGATTTTTTTTTCTATATTACTGAATTCATTTAGAGGGTGCATAGTTTTGTATTTTCATCTGCAAAATTTCGAACTTTCAAAGGAAGAGTCAAGTACTGCGGACAGCGAACCAAAAAAATCACACTGTTCGTTAATAGAGCATATAAATTAAGTTCAAATCTCGTCAGAAGTTTTTTTAAAATCTTTACTTTGATCTAGGGCATTTAATAAATGGTAGTAAGCTGTCAAAACGACCTGAGCGTAGCAATGAAATTACTGGAAAAAAGTATCGAAATGAAATTGGAAAACTTGAACTCGGAATCCAATTAAGTTATGGAGTGAAGTATGATTTTTTATTTTACGGCTGTTTTTTTTTAGTCCGCTCAGTACCTTTATGAGCCTACTAATGCCTTTTCCGGGCAAATTAAAATGTGAAGCAAGCAAATTGAGAAAATTATTATATTCTTATGTGACCAGAATGAACCCGCTTCTATGCATTTGCATATCGATAAATGGGGCTCCTCTATAATAAGTATTTAACTATTATCCCAATGACAAAGTAATTAAAATAGCAATAGGGATGAGCGCAAACACAGACCCAACACTGTTATAGTTCAGTTGCAAATCAACCGGATTTTTCTTGCATTCTATAAGTTATCACATTTTAGAAGTACGTTAATTCAACACTTCTAGCTACAATGTACTGGTTTGGCTACTTGGCTACTTAGAGAATACATAAACACATAAATAAAATCAAACTTTTAGTATGGTATAGATAAGTTGTCATATTCGATCATTATCAACTAGTTATGACGCAAAAGTTACAACTCATTTTGTAGTTAAAGTTGCGCGTTTTATTATAACTCTTTCAATACTTACATTTGTCCATAAGATTCTTTTTTTTAATAAACAACTGTAAAGTGTATGAAACATTGCAATAGTTTGTGTCGATATATGAATATCAATAAAATCAATGTTTGCACGTTGCGCTGGGAGAGTTTTCATAAATGCATTTTATCGTTTCGTGTTTGTATTTTTTTCCAAGGCTTGGAACTCCCAATCCACTCGGTTGGGAGAGAGATAGCAAAGTAAGATCTCTTTTTATCACCGAGTGTCAGAGAATATTCCCTGATATAAGCTGGTTGCCCCGGAGGCAGTAAAACAGGATTCTTTATTCGCCCAAGCAGTAATCATAGATGTATATCAGAGAAACCACAATTCGCTGGAAGTTGCCTGCCAGTCATATGGTTTGCCAGTTTTGCATCGGCAGCTTCGACTCAAAAGCCGCTTGCCGAACGCACGACGATACTTCAAAGTGCGTGAGGGGTCAGGGTCGGGGTCGGGGTCGGGGGTGAGGTAGAATGGATAGGGATGCAGGAGAGATGTGTGGTGATGGTTAACGTGCTGAAAGTATAAAAGAAATGAAAAAAAAAAGTAAAAATAGAAAAAAAGCATAAAAAAGAAACAGAACAAATATTAAAAAAAAGAAGAAAAAATAACTGTTATCATGGAGAGTGGCTAAAAAAAAAAAAAAAATACATCCCAAAAATGAATATATAAATAAAATTAATCAATAGAAGTATAAAGGGAATTTACAACAACAAAAAGGTCAACTGGAGCGATTGAGGCCATGGAAAGACGGTGGGACGGTTACCGGAATCTAGTGTCATTTAAAGATAATTTTGACTATTATCTTGGGCACCTGTAAGTAAAGGAGAGCAATGATTTAGTCACAGACCACAAGGAGGAAGGAAACTGGTATCACCACCAACGCCACCACCAAGTCGGGTCCCTATCGCCTTGAGGGCGTATCGTTTCTTAAAACAAACGGCAATAATACCATATTCCATCTCTAACACACGCACGCTCGCAAGCACATCATATACAAATGCACAATTATGCACACTTTTCATATGCGCATCCATTCATGCACAAACCCAGGTAATCTATAATGAGAAATGCGTCCACCTGCCATCATAAAGCCTAATATTGTCTGCGTTCTGTCGACATATGTATAAAAGCGGAGGAGAGAGAGAAAATGACGATGCATACGCACCTTTGTTGGAGGCGTTTGTCGGACGACGTCGTATTCGAGAGTAGACATTGATAAGGACGGAAACGGAAGTTGTTGTCATTGTAGATCAAAAGTGCATGTTATTGAACAATGATACAAAATCCCAAAACAAGCCCTGGAGACAGGGACAACGGAGGGACAACGTTGAGAGAATTTCCAAACAGAGGATAATTTCAAATGTTTGCAGTTTGTCTATTGATGGGAAATGCAATTTAACTCTCCTCTTAACCTTATGGCCAAAGAAGAGATCGACATATTAGCAAAGTCTTGAAGTAGAAAGAGAGTATATACACGGAAGGGCGTGTGCGCTCACGTATGCAAACGCGCGTATTTAAGTGAGTGAGTGAGTGAGTGAGTGAGTGAGTGAGAAAGGAAAGAGAGAGAGAGGGAGAGAGAGAGAGAGAGAGAGAGAAAGTGCAAATTAAACAGCTCCGATTTCCGTTGAGAAGAGTCTTTTCTTCTGGCGATGGATAATCACTTGATCCGACTTGGTCGGTCATACCGAGCCGAATTATAACACTTCATAATCATATGGCAAATAACCAGGCTTCTGACATCCGCCGTTTGTTCTCTAACTCTCACCGATGCCATTATTTAGTTTGGAACAAAATACAGGGTCATTGTAGTTTGCAGTTTGGAATTTCCATAACTTCAATTCTATGCATGATAAAATCAATCTGTAAAAAAGGCAAGTTGAAGGAATAATCACGTTTTTTTGATAGGTTTTGGCGAGCGACACTTTGATCCGAGGCAGAGTGCTTAGGTACTTTGATCCCAGGCAAAAGTACTGATCAAAACGCAAATCATTCCATCATTTCTGACTTGTCATCATTATCATCATCAGTCTCTTATCGTCTGTCATTGGACATAGACCTTCTCAAGGATTCGCCAGACCTCTCTATCATGGGTGTCGCAGAGCTAATACTTTCTGAGCAGGGTATCCATATTGTGAGTCGTGATGTCCAGCAGTTGTCTGCTATTCTTGGAAAATGTCCTACCCATTGCCATTTGAGCTTTCTAATGGATCCTATGATGTCTTGGACTCCTGTTTTTCCCCTAATATGCTGTGCTGTCTTGTGATCTCTCCATTTGAGGTTGAGCATGATTCTTTCATGTGCACGTTACATGGTTCTCAGTTTGAAGGTCAGTCTCTTGATTAGATTCTATGTTTCAACTCCATGAGTGATTATCGAGAGGATACATCTTTTCAGGACTAATAGGATTTTATTCTTTTGACAAATTAGTTTATCCGTGCCATGAAAAAACACATATATAAAATTTATGGATACACATCGCATCTTATAGACATAGATGGTAGAGACTTGCATTGCAGTGAGCTTGGAGAATAACATTCTGTTGACATCAAACAGATTGAAAAAATTTTTTGCTTTTATTACTTTCTTTTATCTTATGATTCTTCAAATTCAGCATTTCGATTACATTGTCGGGACATGAAAGTCTGTTTAACTACGTCTGGAGACAAACACAAGTCAGTTGCATGAATTCAGATTTATCGTTAAACTACGATAAAATAAATGAATCACGCTTCACAGTGCTCTTTACATGTAGAAACTACTAAAATTTCGTTTATCATAGTTCTATATTTAAGGAGCGCAAATCTTAAGCACAATCTAGATTTGTGGTTAGTATAAATGAATGTACTGTGATGTCTATCTACAATTACCGGCGATTTTCAGAATGCATCAATCTACTTATATAATGTACAGTGTGCTTTTCCCCCCATCTGTTTGTGATAATGGACTCTTCACTTAAAGGTAATAATTTTGCCAATAAAAATAGCTTCTACTCACCATTTGAAACAATTGACGAGTTTAATATTTCTAATTTTGAAATATCGTCTCTCAGAAATTAAAATCTATCAGTCAATTTTTTCACGGTGAACCTAATAATTAAATAGAATTCCTTTTTTTCTTCTTCTCTGTTCGTGACAATGGATTCTTCCACTTGAAGGTAACACTTTTGCTAATAAAATATCTCTTACTCACCATTTGAAACAAATGTCTCTACCCCTGGAAACGAATTCAGTAATTTCTTTTCTAAAAAAATCATCTCATAGAAATCGAAGTTTACCCGTCAATTTTTTTTTTTTATAGAAAATGACTAGTTCAATGATTTATTTGAATTCAAAACCATTGTCGTATGGAGCTTTGTATTTTGGGTATGCTCTATGCTACGGATGCACAAAAACAAAAAAAAGAAGATATTTTAGTATCCATAGAAGGGAACAATAAGTAAAAACCCTTTTCCGGTACAATGCAGGCCCCGATTGTGCATTGTAAAGTTTCACACCCTCGCTCATTCAATCTTACAAACAGAGAACAAACAAAAAGAAGAGATTTAATGAAAGAAAAAGAAAATTTGGATTGGAGTCCGCTGCCTAATTCAAATTCTCTTTTCTATTAATCCTCCAATATCTACAAACGGGAATACTTTCCTTATTCATCCTTTCATTTCCATCTTTACTTGAAAATTTAATTTGCAAGATAAAATGTAAATAAAGGTCTATTGTAAAATTCTCAAACATATATTTTTCTTTGAGTCAGATATCTCTACGAATTGGTGATTTCTGATTTGAATAATTATCGATAATTCTAATTTGATTTTCTTTGAAATCTTGTACCCATCATTTTGTTGAGGTCAGTCTTCAGAAGTTAATGAATACCCTACACAGTGCGGCTTTCATTAGTACAGATTTTGATGAAGTACGATTAAGGTATTGCTGTACAAATTAATGTAACTAAGTATAAACTGAAAAGGAAATATATGGATGCATTGAACAGTGTGGTTTTGAACAATGCAGAAAATTTTGAAACGAATTAACCACACTATTCAAAGCATGTCTGTAGTCTACAGAAAACCTCGTCTCGAATATATTCAGCTAAAAAATACTCAAAGGGTGCAGACTTCTACCAACACTATTGTTACGGCTGATAAGTAAATGTATAAGTTTCGAGTTTTCATATTCAGAACTACATATTGTCTAGATATATGAAAAAAAATCTCTCAATCGAAGAACTCCTCTCAGATCTGTCCGAAAATGTAATCAATTGTTCTTTAGCCCATGAGTCAACCTTCGAAAGAACGTCTTTGAAATTCACTGAACACTTTTGGAGATGTTGTAAGGATGAACAGGCAAATATGAATGAACACACACATCTCTCAACTCCATTATCAGAGGTAAATTACTAATTAGAAAAAAAACCCTAAGAGAGCACTTTGAATGAAAAGGCGCATCTTATATGCCATAAAATACGGTAATGAAAAAAAAAGAATTCTAGTCGAATTGTTATGAGTGTGTGACAATTTCATTTGAGTTAGTGTTTATATAGTAAATATCTCTTTGTAAGAAGCGAAATTCCTTCCATATATATCATCATCATCATCGTTTCAAATTCATTGAATACAGAGCTTATCCAAGATCTGTAAGAACTTTCATCATCATCATCCCTTAAAAGTCATTGGACACAGAGCTTCCCCAAGATCTGTGAGAACTTTCAGCGTTGCAACAAGAAAAATCAATGAGTAATAGTGTGAGATCTGCGTTCGCACTCACCCCTATCTATATCATAACGACTGATTTATCATAGGAGATAACAATTGAATACTCATTATAGAGAAGCCCCACTTGTTAATTGATATGCAAATATCTCCAGGACTTCTCTAAATCGTCACACAATCTTATTTTGTCACAATGTTGCATATGATCTCTGGGGATCCACATTGTTAGTCGAGATGTCCAGTAGTTGTCTGACATTCTTGTGGCATGGCCTGCCACCGATTGCAATTTGATTTTCTGATAGATTCTATGATGTCTCTGACTCTTGTTTATTTTCTCTGATATAATGTGTTCTCTTTTGATGTTAAGTATGGTCCTCTCTTTTGCATGTTACATTATTCTTAGTTCGAGGGCCAATTTTTTTGATAGGTTTCATGTTCCAGTTCTATAGGTAACTCTCGGGCGGATGCAGTGGTAGTTATGATGCACCCTTGCTGTAATGGTAAAATAAATTTCGAAACTTTTCAGCGCATGAAGTTAGTATGTTTTTTAAGTTAAAATGTTGCATAGAATCGTGATCATTTAAATTTACATGTAGGAAATAACTACTGAATGACGGAATGAAATAGAAAAACAATCACGAAATGATCAAATGAGTGAAGAATGGTGCACGAGTGCACGAATGGTGCACGAGGATTCAATATGACATTATTGATTTTCCAGATTCACATCAAATGTAGTAAGAATATCAATTATTCCTGGCAATGCATACATAGGTCAATAGAAAAGGGAAGGCATGAGATAATGAACCATCTTAGTTGTCAAACCCAATGCCACATAACTAAGTAATATTTACAGCCGGCTCCAAAATTTCAAGGACCCCGTGCTAAATCATTGAGAGCTATCAATTCCGATTCAATGATTTTTCATCAAGCGAACTGAGCAGCTGCCAAGGGCGCTTTGGCCAAACCCCAAAACAATGCTTAGTGTCCCATGAAGGCTTGGGTCGACCATGTTCTGCACTTGCTCTCTCACTTTAGTGAACGACTGGATGTTTAAGGTTAGCGATTTTAGCCAATTACATTTGACTTACTGTTTTAATAAAGTAATTAAAGGGGGTGTAGTGTATAGGTGGTATGTATATAACATATAAATACCGAGGCATTTGAAACTAAAGTCATAGCCGCTGCACAAAGATTAAAACGGAAGCAAAGTAAAACGATTACGATATATATCAAACATATTTGTCGTATTATCTGTCCTTACAGCAAATGAAAAAAATGTATTTACTTTGCCAGTGAAAAATACGTGTTTCAAGGTTCATTTGTATTTTCCTAATCTAATGCCTCTTTATAAGATACGCTAGGGGCCCTGCATTCGCATAATTTGGCTCCGTCAACATCCTTTTCATTAGTTCAGCAAGTTCAACTCTATTCTTACAATGTCAAAACATGCAATTCCTCTGATGTACACTGAAATAAGAAATGAAGATATTTCTATAATTCTTAGTATTGTGAGTGGATGAGAACGTTTGCATAACCACTGTTCTTAGAATCTTCTGCTGCTCAAAGGGAAAACGGGGGAAAAGACAGATATAAAACTAAGAAGGACCCAGGGAGCTCATACCTATGTTAATGCTATCATCATCATCATCATCATCATCATTAACAACATAAGTCTTTTATAGTCCGTCGATGGACATAGACCTACCACGGGATTTGATAGACCTCTCTATCATGGGCATCGTAGAATAAATACTTTCTGAACTTGTCTAGTTCTTCTCTCCATTTTGTATTCTGCCAGTCTCAGTTTCGTATTTGATCTCTGGGTATCCATGTTGTGAGCCATGTTGTCAATCGATTACCTGCCATTCTTTCAACATGGCCAGCCCATTGCAATTTGAGTTTTCTAATGGATTCTAAGATGTCTCAGACTCCTGTTTTTTCCATAATATATTGTACTGTCTTGTGATCTCTCCATGTGCGGTTGAGCTTGATTCTTTCATGGGCACATTGTATGGTTCTCAGTTTGAGGGTCATTGTATTGGTTAGGTCCCATGTTTCAGCTCCATAGATGACTATCGGGGTGATGCATTGGACTGATGAGACTTTCTTGTTTTTGAAGGTTGGGCTTGCTCTACCGACGGCCCACCACCCTAGAATGATTTTTCGCTTGATTTCTTCTCCTTTTGAGTATTTCCATGGAGATTCATTGTCCTAAGTAGATGTAGTGGTTTACTTTCTCCGGATTTGCGTATTCAATTTTGATCCCTGTGTTTACTTCCGACATTTTTGTTGAAAATCAGTTCATATATAGCTACGATCGAGGGGAGGTGTTTTGATTTTTCATATGTCAGACTTATTTACCTCCCCTTAATACATGAAAATATCTCTAAATCGAATATTTTGTGGACCAACAGACAGGCAGACATAAGTAGATATGACTATTCTATACAACTACAGCTGCGAAAACAGTAGAAGTCTCACTAGGGGGTCAGGCATGGTTTGGGGTCCGGAGCATCATTGCCACCAATCCAGGGCACCCCAGCAGTACCTCACGATACCACCAGGCTTTGTTAGTGATCTGTCACAGTGCAGGAGAATCAGATCCATGCAAATGCAGCCTCAGAATATACATATATCTCTTCCAACGACAGATGCACGATGATCCAAGTGGACACACGTGGGCACTTTTCTAGGGAAACTTTGTCATTTTGAGGGCGATTGGCCAATCATATAGTGATTAGAGGTCAAAGAGATTGACCAAGTAACTAGCTATGAGCATTCCCCCTTGCAGAAAAGGCAACATTTGAACATAATGGATGACGTTAGAATGTCTATTAGTCTATGATCTTTAACTTTGGTTCAGAATTACCTGAATGGACTCCGATGGAAGATTACACATTTGTTTTCACCCGTGGGCATTGAAAATAACCGAGATGGACAAGGAAACAAGTCAAGAATTAAAGATAGTTGAACAGTCATTTTATCTATTCTGGCCTGAGACTAAGTAAAAGCTAGGGAAATTACAGGTATAGCTAAGGATGCGCGTAGATATTTAGAAAAGTGGATGAATCAGTAAGATCGTGTGTATATTGGGGAAGATCTGAAAAGGGGTTGTGTGTGGAGAGAGAGAGAGAGAGAGAGAGAGAGAGAGAGAGAGAGAGAGAGAGAGAGAGAGAAAGGGTTGTCAGTATGCCGGCTGTGTATAAGAGCTTAAGCAAACATGACTGAGTATAAGAACATCCGGTTAAGTGAGGCATACGCAGAATTCCAAGATACGCAATTGAGAGCATCGGAGAGAGAGAGAGAGAGAGAGAGAGAGAGAGAGAGAGAGAGAGAGAGAGAGAGAGAGAGAGAGAGAGAGAGAGAGAAGAGAGAGAGAGAGAGAGAGAAAGAGAGAGAGAGAGAGAGGGGGGTGGGGGGTGATAGTGAGAGATTGATGGGGAGGTGGATCGGAAATTTTTCGTAAATGGTCGTCAGAGATGTCAACCATAAACTATGGAAGGCCAGAATTGACTAAAACAATGAAATGTTACGGAATCACACCAATCGCTAAACTCATTTGTAAATATTTTACAAAAAATATTAAATTAATGAATTCAATTAAGTAATAGAGACAGAATTAAATAAAATAAAATATTTGAAATGGGAACGACATTGGATGTATCTATCAATACAGACGTATGCTATTTTTGTAATTAAAATAATAAATTAAAATGATAATTTTTCTTTTTCTTTCCTTTTCTTTTTTTTTCTTTTTCATCTTCAAGATGAAGGAGCAATCCTCCAATTTCTTCCTTTTTTATCCTATCAAATCTTTGTATCTTGGATTAATCATTTGGCAAACAAAGAGTTTCTAACCGTTGTAATCGGATCATTTGAATGGGCTGATTTTGACACTTCCCCCGATTTCGAAAGTGCGCTTTTTGCCACTTTTTTGCTTTTACGAAAAAATTACAAAATAGCAAAAATGATGCGTTTGTTTTGAAGCAAGCTATCATAGAGGCTGCATGTACCCTCTTCCTCTTTGCACAACTATGTCCCTCTCATGTATCGTGTTGTTACATATAAAATGTCATTTTGGAATTGTGAGATGGACGATGATAAGAAGCAAAAGACGGTAAATATCTAATCAGAATATGAACCATTTGGAGTAATAACTCTTTCCAAACGATTCACAAATGATGATATGTATAAAAATTATTTATGTTCAGTGGTTATAGTTTCAGTAAAAGCATGTATTTATGGCTTCCCTATAATTGAATCTTTTTTTTACTTTTGAAAGTTGATAATCTGTAGGAGAAATATCAGATGAAATCGGATGCTGCTGCAAGTTCATGTGGGGCCTATCTTTCCCGACTTTTACTTTAAATCTTTCTTTTGCTTTGATATAATATGACATGGTTGCTGTTAGTCTTATAGTTTCAAGAAAGTGCTTGAATTGTTATTCTTTGTTTGTTGACCACTTTGGTCTATAATCCTTCATCATTAAGGACGGGTTTGGGCCTCCCACGAGGACATTATTGATATCCATATAACTGGGCTTGAACACGTTGGACCAACGTTGAACAGTTCGCATTGTAGTAGTGTTCATTCCGGATGCTTTGTTGACATTATCAGCTGCTCGGACAGCATTATATCATAATTGCAATTAAATAATGCTGAAACTGTAATTACAAGTCAGTGTAACTTATTCTTGGGTAGACATCGTCGCTGTAAAAAGCCAAAAAGCTCGGACAAAATTCCATGGTTAACAGCAACTTCTCTTTTAACGAATTGCATTTAATAAAAGAACTTCTGATAGTTAAAATTCATCAATGGTAACAATGGGGGAAAGTTCTTCCGAATAATCCAAAATTAGGATAATGTAACGATCAGTAGTCTCTGATAATAATGAAACGATTGGTAGAGTCTAATCATAAGGTAACCATTAGTAATCTGTGGTAATAATGTATCAAATGGTAGGCTCTAATCATGATGTCACAACTGGTAGGCTCTGATAATGATGTAACCATTGGTAGCTCAGGTAATAATGTAACAATTGGTAGGCTGTGGTAATAATGCAAGCATCGGTTTGCTCGGGTAATAACGAGAGCATTGGAAGTCTTTGGTAATAGTAAAACAATTAGTCGGCTCTGATAATAATGTAACCATTTGTTGGCTCTGGTGATAGAGTGGCCATTGTAGGCTCTGATGATAATTCAATAATTGGCAGGCTTTGGTAATAATATAACAATTGGTCGGCTCTGATAATAATGTAACCATTTATAGGCTCTGGTAATAAAGTGGCCATTGGTAGGTTCTTGTAATCATTCAATTATTAGTACGTTTCGGTTATAATTGCAATTGCAATGAAAGAACAAAGTAAAAAGAGATTTTTTATTAAATTCTCTGCACACAATGCAATGATCTTAGGATTAATGTTTAAAATAGATATAAACAACTCTTAAACATACACACACAAACACACGCATGCACACACGTGTGTGAGTGTGTAAATATGTAGACACGAGTGTGTATATATATGTGTGTGTGCATGTGGAGAAAGTTCATGCATATACACATTGGAAGAGTAGCATATATATATATATATATATATATATATATATATATATATATATATATATATATATATATATGCACATCGAATCGTTCAAATTAACAGAGGATCAATATCTTTTAAACTCATGGCGTTAATTGCTAATTGCAAAAAGCAATATAATAATTTAATATTGGCTGGATATTATATAAATGATTCACTCATTAAAAGATCTTTTAACTTTTCATTTATTTCCATTATATGGAGTATTATAAATCATTGTTTTTAATTCTAAACCATTATTTTCCGTTAATTAGGATGAAGGTAAAAAAAAAAAGATCTTTCAACTTGTTCCATGTTTTGTTCTCCTCAGATTAAATTTGAAAAAATAAAATCTAAGTATTTAAACTATGTCCTTTCATTTGTCAATAGCACTTTCCTGGATTAATTTTATGAAATCATATTTTTTCAAAATTTAAGTCTTCCTTGTTTCTTCATGAGAAAACATTCAGGAATGGTTTGAATTATGAACGTCGTGTAATTACTGGCGTTTCGGTGTCAAGTGCTATGGTGTTTCTACATAGTTAATCACCTCTCGGAAAAGAGAGACACAAAGACAGAGAGCGAGAAGAGAGAGAGAGAGAGAGAGAGAGAGAGAGAGAGAGAGAGAGAGAGAGAGAGAGAGAGAGAAAGTAAGAGAGAACAGTGACAGGTAGTGACAGACAAAGAGAGAGGAAGAGAGAGGGAGAGAGAGAGAGGGAGAATGGGAGAGATGGAGAGAAATAAAGAGAAAGACACAAAGTAAGAGAAAACAGTGACAGGGAGTGAGAGACAAAGAGAGAGTGGGTAGAAAGAGATGAAGAGGAGGAGGAAGAGGAGAGAGGGATGGAAGAGATAGAAAGAAACAAAGAGAAAGAGACAAAGTAAGAGAGAATAGTGTCAAGAAGTGAAAGACAAAGAGAAAGAGGGAGAGAGAGAGAGAGAGAAAAGAGGGAGAAAGGAAGAAAGAAAGAGAGAGTGCAAATTTTGTGACTCAGAGTCGGAGGGGTGATTCTCCTTATTGTTGTTCTTCAAGGTGATGAAGATTGAATTGACTCTGGTTCTGAAGATTTGAATTCATTGTCTTTAATCAATGCAGGCTCCTTGTTTCTTTCCTTTTCATTACGTTTTTTAATACCTGAAATAATTTCCATTTCGGAAAACATTTGACGTGGACAAGAGGATTAAATTGGCGGCACAAAGCCGGCTATCTAACATCGATCATTGCAGAGGATGGGACTGAAGTAATGACAGGCGGCAAGCAGAAAACGAATGGGAGAATAGAACGAACAGAAACAGGCCTGACTGCCGCAGGGTCAAACACCACTCTTACTTCTTCAGACTGAAGATGATTACTGCTACTTTTGTATTGTATATATGACAAGTAAATTCGTCGGTATAAAAGACTTATCAGTACAGTTCAGTCGAGAAGAGAGTCGCCTATCAATCACATGGTATTGATTTCTAATCACAGTAGGGAAATGTTAATTTTATTATATATATATATGATTCAAGGTGACGAGACAGACAAACAAGGAAGTGTTTCCTCCTCTAAATTTGGTGAGAATTGTTCTAGCTTTCTGTTACGAGGGAGAAAGTCATCTTGGAGTTTGACTAAAGAAGTAAGTCAGGCAAAAGAGGATGAAAAAATACGATGAAAGGAAGGAAGGGAGGAAAAAGACAGGTTGAGATGTGAGAACAGGTGAGCATTTCGGGTACTCATTGTGCTAGGGGCCGGGATATAAATTGGATGGGGACAAAAGAAATCTGGGATCAGTGAAACATGTAAGCTTCAACAAGTTATAACTCGAGAACCGGTTGTGCGACGTTGAGGTAACTTGGCAACCAATCAACCAAGAGGGGAACACATTGCTCAAGAGTGAACAGATGATTTCCTGTTATTCAATTCAGAATGATCTAGCGAGTTATCGTTCACGTTTCACGTAGTTTTTTGTTTACAAAACAGCGTCACTGCACCCTGTCAGCACATCCCCTTAGTGTAGACTTGGCTCTTTGCAACTTCTGAGTTTCTACAAAGAGGTTTCCAGACAGTGGACGACATTAAGGAGAAAGCAACGATGCAGCTGGTGGTGATCCCAAAATTACACTTAGCAGACTGTTTTGAAAAGTAGAAAAGACGCTGGGATTAGTGTATGAGGTTCCAAGGGAATTACTTTGAAGGCTCCATTGTCATAAGTGGACTATTTTTTCGTTAGTATTAGTTGGTTAAATACTCTTCAGACAGGCCTCGTGTATAGACTTCTTTGAATATTTATGAAACATTGAATAAAACTTTCTGAAGCCATAAATGAGCTTGCTCATAAAGACAAGTATGAACACATAAACATGCATGCAAACACATTCATACACTTGCACAAGACTAAAATGCAACTGGTTTGAGAAAAATGAATAGATGAAAAAAAAAAATCAACAGAAACACAAGGATGGGTTGAATCTAAGATAGCCTGATCAGTTGGAAGCATGCCTTTACGTTTTCTTGAAAAAGAATGGCCAACTGAGAAGTCTTCATGAACGTCAAGAATTGAAATGACAATAGTTCCAGCAGAAGACTACTGAGTTCCTACCAGGAACAAGGTTGAAGGTGAGTATTGCCAGATAGTTGAAAACGTTTCTGACTCAAACACGGACAAAAGTCTTTTTTAGCAGCAAAGTAATTTTCAAAATTTTTTCAACTGATTTTTGGATTTGGACTCTGAGAATGAAAAAAAAAAAAGACGTCATTTTCGAAGCTCTCAGAAAACACTGATCTTAACCGATGTAAACAACATGTGATTGTTTTTTTTTTATTCAACTACTATTTATTCATCTGACAGTAAAAAAAAACAGACATTATTTTCGAAGCTCTAAGAAAACAGAGTTTTTGAACGGATAAAACCCAAAAGCTTACATGCAGTGAAGAAATGTAGGACTGTACCGAGTACTTTCCACGTTATTGAATAAGCCTACACTGACTAAGAATAAGCTGCCTCTTCTGACATATAAGCCAGCGAGGCAAGGTAGTGTCCATTGCTCCCCTTGTCTTACACTCACAACAAACGACCTGATAAAAAGCCAATGTCCAAGAATGAATATTGAAAATATAAATTTACATTATCCCATAATAATACTAAATATATTAATACATGAGAATATAAACCATAAAAATCGACAGTCAGAATAAGCAGCCAGGCATCGGAAACTAATTCGATAATCTCGGTGAAGTGTTGGCAAGATGAGACTCTTCAAAGAAATGAAAATATTTTCACAGGTTTAATTTTGTCTAATGAGTAAATTACAGATCTAACAATACTTTTTTTAGATGTGACAACACATCTCTATAACACGCTTTTCGGTCGACTTATCCCAGCTAAGTTAAACAACGGAAGTAGGAAGGAAGCAGCATGATGTTATTAAAGGTGGATATCATTGGTAAAATAACTGCTATGAAGTCATAATACAATGTACGAGTTCGACATTTCTGTATTTTGAAAGGGACTCAAAATGGCGGAAAACGTCCAAAATGGATATTCAAGATTTAAAAAAAAGATAATACTCTTTGAATATTTCCATTTCACAAAATTTTACAAGTAAAAGAATCAATTGACTCAAATAAAGACTATTTACTCTTCTTTCCCCTCCTGCAACTGCTAATACTTCTACGAACGGTAGACGTATGATTGAACTCATGGTTCTTGTTTTTATGCCTTGCACAATTGCATATTAATTTCGATAGATTTGTGATTTCTGAATGTTTAATAACGATGATCTATTTTCGTTTAGTAGTAATACATCCATCGTTTATTTCCTTTTTCTTTGTTTTCTGAAGAAGATGCGTCTTATCGAAAAAATGTTACAGTATATTTGTGATAATTGTGACTGACCAGCAAAAACGTATAAGGGTTAGAAAAGATTTTAAAAAAAATTAATGTAGAAATAATTAAGTATAAATAGATTGACGTACTCATTTCGCGTACTTAACGCGGAAACAATTATAGTAAAGTAGGCCAGGGATAATAATTATAATTCATTGCTAGTAAGAAATCATAGTATGAGAGAAATCTGCGTGGGTACAATCTA
Organism: Thysanoteuthis rhombus; assembly: GCA_963457665.1. Classification (NCBI taxonomy): domain Eukaryota; kingdom Metazoa; phylum Mollusca; class Cephalopoda; order Oegopsida; family Thysanoteuthidae; genus Thysanoteuthis; species Thysanoteuthis major. The sequence goes on from OY735213.1 coordinate 43,353,817, forward strand.
CAAATTTCACTCGAAAGTTTTTTCTCTTTTTTTTCTTTCTTTCTATATCTCTCTCTTTCTTTCTCTCTTTGTCTCTCTCTCTTTCTTTCTTTCTTTGTCTCTCTCTCTCTCTATATATATATATATGTGTGTGTGTGTGTGTGTGTGTGTGTATGTATCATACATACACTTTCAAGTACGCATATGCACTCACTCATCTATTTACTAACTAGCTGACACTCACATACACCACGCAAATGTCAAACAAATATCATCATCACTATCATTATCATTTCAACGTCCGTCGTTGGACATATACCTTCCACAGGATTCGCCGAACCTCTCTATCATGGGCATTGCGGAGCTAATAATTTGCTCTCTCATTTTACACATAATCTCGCTGAATCTGCATATACAGCACACGTAAAAGCACAGTTGGTACTTTTTTGTTTGTTGGTACCTTAAGAGCAATCACAGACAAAAACACAAACCTTTCGCCTCTTAGAGCAGAAATGAAGAAAAATTCATAACAAGTAGAAATGAATCAGGAAAGCATCAGTTATATTATTTCACACTCTTTAATTTATACAGCTGGGAAAAATGGGCTTAAAAAGTCATGCAGATCCTCAAGATGTTCAGTTTCCTTCTCTCTCTCTCTCTCTCTCTCTCTCTCTCTTTCTCTCTCTCTCTCTCTCTCTCTCTCTCTCTCTCTCTCTATCTATCTATATTGGGTGTTGGGATAGCACTTTGGCCCCGTGAAAAAAACTAAACAAAACAAAACACGATTGCTACAAAAACAATGATCGGGTCTCCATTGATCGTTCGTGGAATCGAGATAAAATCATTGTCTCGTTTGTTATGCGACATGGACGTAAATAGAAGTGAATAGAGACATAAACTTTCATCCTGATCAAAATCATCATCAGCCTTTTAGCGTCCGTCGATGGACATAGACCCTCCACAAGGTCCACCGGACTGCTCAATCATAGGCGTCACTGAACCAATCCTTTCTGAACTTGTCTAGCTCGTCACACCCTCTTACTCTCTCTCTCTCTCAGGCACAATTTCGCACATGACATATGATATGATATATATGGGGGTTCCACGTTATGAGTCGTGATGTCCACCATTCTTACAACATGTCCAGCTCATTGCTATTTGAGTTTTCTTTCGGTCTCTATGATATTTTGGACTCCTGTCTTTTCAATAATATACTGAGCTGTTTTGTGATCTCTCCATGATTCTGTCATGCGCACGTTGAATAGTTCTTAGCTTGAGGGTCGATCTTTTGGTCAGATTCTATATTTCAGCTCCATTGGTGACTACCGAGAGGATACATTGGCTGTATACCCTTATTTTTGAGGCTAGTGGGATTTTCTTGTTCGTGGAAGTAGAGCATGCTCAACCGAAAGCTTGCCAACCCAGTGTGATTCTCTGCTTGATTTCTTCCTCTTTTGAGGATTTCATGGAGATTTGTTGTCCTAGGTAGATGTAGATGTGGTCTATTTTCTTCACCTCTGCGTTTTCGATTTGGAAGTTTTGTCCTTATCCTCAACATGTTCATTGCACGTGACATTTGTTTTGCTGAAGTTCGTGCAGAGACCAACCTTCATGACCATGAGATGAGTCTGAGAAAAGAGAAGAAGCTGTATCGCACGCGTTAGTGAAAATAGCATAACGTATTTGACAAGTGTTTGTTTATTTGGGAAACAGAAAACAACACCGAGGCAATTGTTTTCTTTAATTCAGATTTAGATTTTTTTCTTATAGTGTATAGTTCATGTTATTCGTAGATAACATCTTAAAAAAAAGAATATAAAGATGGAAACGCCCTTCGAATTTTAACTGAAATTCCCCAATTGCGTTATTGTATATTTCAGTGAAATACAAATATTTTTATCATAGATTTAAAAGCGTTGCTGTTGAAATTATTTTTTCTGTCTGCAACATTTGCTTCAAACTACCTGAAAAAAGAGACCCTCTCTTTCCTATCATATAATACACCTCAAGAATGCCGTAGAATGAGTTAGCCGAAGCGTTTGGGGAACAGCAAAATTAACAAGGAAAATGAATTCAATTCTTAGAAAAACTCACTGAATGTTCTCTTCCATATTTTGTCTTTATTGATGCAAAACGGTTTCGTAATGAACACACAAAAAATGAGGCCCTTTTTTATTTGAGTTTTTGACACTAAAATGGATGCAAAGACAAATATTTACTGGCAGAGATTGTTTTTGACTAACTTCCATCCAAGTCAGGTGCTCGAGTTTGTTTTTCCACCGTAACAACACGAATAACAAGAACAAGAACAACTTCCACCTACTTTAGGGGATTAAACTAATCACTGTTTGCACCGTCATGTTAAACCAAACCAATATACGAAATTAACATTTCCCTACAATAACGGACAAGTGATCGGTGGGTGGCTCTTTTACCGACTGAGCCAAACTGACAAGTCTTACATATCTACGAAAATGTATGCTACACATACTCAAGGGCTTATTTCAAATTGATAAATAAATACATTTATACTAAAAAATGTACATGTTTATAATTTTCCAATTCATCATATATACAATGAAAAAAAAAGTTGCAGTAATCATCTCCGGACGAAATGAAAGTAGGAGTGGAGCTTGACCCTATAGAAACCAGGTTTGTTATATCACTTATTTACCCACAGTCGGGTTTCTCAACTGAGGTCATCGCGTACTCGTTACTTGCATAGTTTGTAATTGGAAAAAAATGGAGGCAGACGTAAAATGTTGACATTTAAATGGCGTTTCTTACTTTCTTCATTACCACAAAATCAATATTTTTATGGTTACATTTCACATTTTGAGAGAATGAGTTGTAGGTGTTTGCAATTTTGATTTGGGATCAATTTGGTTCGATTTATCGTTTTCGCAATGTTGAAAGTAAAACGTAGTTTGCGTTGATAAGGATTTCATCTCACGAAGATTTTTGTTTTTTTAAGATTAAGGCAGGTTAAAACACACATACGCGCGCGTACACACGCTCTTCTATGAATGCACACATATATAAAACATATTAGATATTATTAACAGTGTGCTCTCAGATTAGATGACCGTAAAAAGCATTTAGCGAACTTTCTGTAGAGCACATCATATATATATATATATATATATATATATATATATATATATATAGCCACACTGAAGAGTTGTAATACAAAGAAACAGCTCTCTGTGGAAAACACGATTATATATATATATATATATATATATATATATATATATATATATATATATATATATATATAGAGAACAATGATAAAATATATTACAAACGTGCGTATACGTATTAATGTATTAAGTAGATCTTGGTTCACAAGATCTTAGCTCATCATATATATATATATATATATATATATATATATATATATATATATACTGTATAGATTTCATTGAGTACACAGATACTACACTCAGATCTGTATTGACATGCTTCTGCACGAGAGCAAGAAGTAACACAATATCGATTTAATGTGGGGTTCCGTATACAGGAAGCTGAAAAATTGCAACTGGTGTAACGAATGCGTCAGGGCAAGCCCCTTTTAGTGCAATGAGAAAGTGCTACCACAGGGCTTACCAATCCCCCCGAGACTGGGCAAAGTTATTTTTTGAGGCCACATGACAAATCCTTGGCCTCTTGCACTAAGCAGTACCAAGCCTCGGTAGGCCATAAGCGGTCACTGTATTGCACCGGCGCAAAGCTACCAAAGAATGTACAAGCAGATACTACATTCAGATCCGCACTTACTCGCCTCCCCAAGAGCAGGATGTGACACAAGGTTGTTTTTAATGTGGGATTTCAGTTGCAGATTAAACTGCAGTAAGACGGTCTTGCCCCTGAGCGTACTACTTACCCGAGACACGACAGAGTTATTTTTGAGGCCACAGGACGAATCTTAGGCCTTAGCAATACCGAGCTTCAGTATGCCAGCTTCGGCCACGTCCTTGCACCGGTGCAAAACTACTAAAGAATGTCCTGCAAACAGATACTACACTCAGATCCCAGGCAGAAGTGCTGGAAGTGACACTCTGATACTAGACAGAGTGCACAGATATTCAGATCCTTGGCAGAAGTATCGACCTGTGCATAATAAATTGGCGGATACTACACTGATATATATATATATATATATATATATATATATATATATATATATATATATATATACAAAATGAAATAAATGATTCTCTACAAAAACACACTTATGTTTCTGAACTATTTGAGCTTCTTCAGGCGAATGATCCAAACGATTTCAGATAACTGTTTGGGACGTTTTGGGGTCGGGATATTTTTCTAGGGTGTAGAACTTTCTTTCTATGTATACATCGTTGGTCACTGCTTGTTATGTTTTTCTATTTTACATAGTGGAGATACTTATTGTTTGGTAGTTATGAATTATAAATTAGCAGGAGGTACTGTAGACACCATCTTTTGAAGTATGCTGTTAAAATTTCGGCTCTTTGTTACATGTTTCCGCTCAGAGTGTATTTTGTTCTAACTTAAATCTGTTTCCCAGTGTTGGGGTTCACTTTTACATGACCTTAGTTGTTAGTTTAATCATACTACATTTGTTATGATTTTATATAACTAAGATAATTATGAGAACGTGAAAAAAAGGTGGCTAAGTATATAAAATAATAATGATATTAATGTTAACAGTAATGCTGCTATTATTATTGTCAATGATAATGAGGGGGATCAGATAGCTATGGTGCTTAATTTTTGTATACCTGTGTATGGGGTGTTGAATTTGTTTTTTCTAATAAAAACTTTGAGCTGTGCTGACACTTTAACTCTACTTCATTTTTCTATTTAATAAGTCTGCTTTTTGTTTCTCTTTTGTTCTATTGGCAGAAGTGAGGATTTCAAATTTCTCATTTAATCATAGGTAACACGGAGTTTAAATGTTCTGGAATACGTATGTATGTTTTAATATTTTTCCATTTTACTGTTGGTGTGATGTTTCTACAGGTCAGTCTCCAATAATATATTGACAATGATGTACTGATGCACTGTTTTTGTATTTCTTGTTTGTAATTGATGAAATATAGTTGGATAATCTTATTTTATTCATTCCTATATATTATTTCAATTCTAAGGGTTTCTCTTGAGTTGATAATCCAGCTTGATATACAAAATTCAATTTGGGATATTTGTTTTGTAATGGGCACCCTTTTTTTTTTGTACAATCACAGTCTGGTTTATTTATGCTTTCTCAATTAGTATTATTTCTAATTACTTCATTGTTACGTTTTGTTCTGAACTCATCAAAATCATCCGCACAATTATAGCTGATTTTCAGTTCGTTCTTGCTGAATATTTTACTTAGTGGGTGGCTCAGGAAGAAGTGTTTTTTTCTAATAAGTAGAAGAATACTCTAAGCTCTACTCTAACTCAACTTGATGCTTATTGTTGAATGCATCGCGCGCTTAGTGAGATAAACCCATCACACATCAGATATTGCATGATATTATATCGTATTCCTGACTTGTATTGTATATATATATATATATATATATATATATATATATATATATATATAAAGCTGAACTAATATTTAATGATCAATGAGAATTAGTATTATTTTTAATTACTTAATTGTTACGTTTAATTCTGAACTTATCAAAATTATCCGAACAACTATAGCTGATTTTCAGTTCGTTCTCGTTAAATATTTTACTCAGTGGGTTGCTCAGGAGGAAGTGTTTTCTCTTATAATTGGAAGAACCTTTTATTAGCTCTACTCTAACTCAACTTGATGTTTAATGTTGAATGTATCGAGCACTTAATGAGATAAATCCTTCTCATATAAGATATTGCATGATATTATATCGTATTTCTGACTTGTATTGTATATATATATATATATATATATATATATATATATATATATATATATATAGCTGAACTAATATTTAATGATCAATGAGAATATGAACAGAAGAATTGTTTTAGAAATATATTACAACAGAATTTTTCAATTGATCACCCCAACATAGAATGCTGTTAAAAGACAATAGTTGCGAGGCAGTTTCTATTGAGTGACTAATCAGACCTATTTTGAATGTGTTTCAATTTATCTTTTTAGAAGGCAATTTCAGTTTTCAAGTTGTGAAATCTTTGTGCATAGTAGAGTGATATGAACAAATGAAATCGGTTTTAATTGGTTTCGTATCAAATGTAGCTGGAACCCTCCCCCTCCCACCATTTTGTCTGGTGATTCCAAACCTGGGGTCGCAGATATTGTTCCGAGTGATAGTACGAGTATAAGATCGACTTTTCTCAAGAATCATGAGACCCCTGGACTTGACTTGACTCCACAGGGCGTGTCTCATGGGGCAAAACGATTATCAGCCGTGTCAGTCAGGTCTTTTCTGGACTGTCCTTCCAGAACAGTGTAGACCTGACGCTTGGTAGCGAAAAACTGGTGGATCTTGGGTTAATGCCCAACAATAGATCATGTTGGTGCTGCTGCTGTTGATCATGCTGCTGCTGCTGCTGATGATGATGATGATGATGATGACAGCAGTTTATACCAGTGATATTTTTTCTGTTTAGGAAACGTCAACAGATAAATCCAGAGAGTTTGAAACTAAATCAAAGTAAATAGCTTGTGTTTAAGGTAAATGGCTTGTATTTGTATGGCAGGTCCTCTCCATACCAATGTAAAAGAAAATCCTTTTGTTAAAGTTTTCATTTTACTGTATACCTCACGCAATTCCCCAGCGGCTATCTTTCTTTCATTACATCTTCCTCGTTTATCAAGAGTTATGTATCTACAGGAGTTTTTTTCTTTTTTTCAAAATCATAATTTATTGTATTCATTCAATGTTTAATATCATAAATAGAGGATAGATCGATTTTGTTGATAACAAAATTATATATATATATATATATATATATATATATATATATATATATATATATATATATATATATATATATATATATATATATATATATATATATATATATATATATATATATATATATATATATATATATATATATATATTACTTTCAGTAGATGCTCTTAAGCGCTCTAAAACCTTAAGCAAAGATTTACGGACTGACACTCAACAGACGCACTCGGCATTTCAATAAATAATGTTGAAAATTCACTTAATATTTTTCTCACCCCTTTTCTCAGAGTGTATTATGCCTAAACCAGATTTTTAATGGCAACGAGAACGGCAATATGAAATTGAGAGTGTTCTGTATAATAGAGTACACAGAAACAAAATGAAATTGAACGACAAAACGAATATAAAAAAAAAAAGTGATTCTTATTTAATATGATTGGATGTAGTTTAAGGCTTTTTAAACGATGAATTCCTGAATATTCTATGGATCTATATTAGTGTATGTGTATGCGTCCATAAGGATGAACCTTTCCGCGCGCATCCACGTACGTGTAAGCATAATTCTAAGCATTAGTGCCAGGGTTTTTATGTGTACACTCATAAACTATGCAAAATCTTTTATTTATTTCATCTGACAAGTGACAATATTTTATCACACGCACACACACACACACATACATGTGCATATATACGAGAATAAAATACTAATATGAACATATGTATGATCGTATCTTATTCACCTTTTCTATGTTTCAGTAGATTCCACCGCTGTCCAACGTTACAATAAAGACATTTCGTAAACCAAAATGGCGCTAAGCAAAGAAGCAATTACCATTAATTTATGAGGAAAACTTTTTGAGCGTTCCCAGACGCAAAATTGGATCTTCCATCGTCTGATGGTCTCATTGAGAATTGCTATGGCAATAAATGATATTTAAAAAATGGGGAAACAATGTTTCCTAACAAAGAATACACCTCCCCCTCTCTCTCAATCTCTCTCACTCACTCTCATTCTACCCAACAGAAAGGTCGTTTATTTGGAGGAAGAGATTATCTCAGATACAGAACGAAAATATTTTTGAAAAAATACATTGACTGCGTATATTTTTTTACCAGATTGCATTAAAAGAATTTTCGCGTTTTGCATTTCTGAGGGTTGATGAGGAACCTGGAAAAGCCCAAATATAAACTTACACACACACACACACACACACATATATATATATATATATATATATATATATATATATATATATATATATATATATATATATATATATATATATATATATAGTAGAATGTAGATTTGCTGCAGAAACTAGCTCATGTTTCTGCCCTCTCCGGCTCTACTCTAAAACAACTTAACTTCAATAGCAAAAAGTTGTACGTATCGAGTTTAATATTAAGAAACGGATTTATATGATCCGACAGAATGATGATGAATTGCGTCATATTATGTAGATACTTTTTTGAAATGATCTCTCCCGTCATTACACGGTCAATCTATCACGTGCCCTACACGACATTTACTAATACATAACTGTCGTGATGAAAGAAGCGAATAGAATGAGAATATATACATACATATGAAATAAATCCATTACATATCAAAAGTGGCTTTATATTATTGATATATTATCATATCTTATACTGCCAGCCTGTTTTGTACCATATGTACTATCTCTCTCTCTCTCTCTCTCTCTCTCTCTCTCTCTATATATATATATATATATATATATATATATAATGATGTGATGGGCTCAGGGATAGTCTTGTGCATGAAATGAATTTGGGGTAAATACCATCTCTCATTTTACAAGGTTGTCTCAAAAGTGACTATACGATTTATTTTCCATTTTCAGGTTATTTCCCAATGTTACTGAGATTGATATCAATCCATTGCCTAATGTCTGAGAAACAATTTGACACTTGAGCTCTACGTATATCTGCAATATTATGGCGACGAAACTAACGTTAGGACTGAGGTGCGAAATGGCAGCCTGGTAAAGGTTTGGGGTATTGATTTTTTTGAGGGGCAACATCCATAGCAATGTTTATGCAATAAGATCAAGCCGCCTTTATAAACTCGAGGCAAGAGCCACAGATTGCTGTGCAAACATCCCACTCGAAATGTTTGCTGATATCAGAAATGCCTGTGTCAATCAATGACTTGACTGAAGTGCTATGAAGAAGTTGGTTAACATTCACGAATCTATCAAAAAGTGATCATTATTTGAACTTGGCGAAATTTGAATTAATTTAAGGAATATTGTAGTTTATATGTACCGATTTTCACAAGTTTTCGTCGGTTCGTTTTGAAAAAAAGTGTGTAGAGACTTTTGAGACACCCTGTATATATTTCTTGACTGATCTTACAAAATTATCATTCCCAACGGTAACAAATGATACTGAGAGGAACAAGTATGGAAGTCTGTCCTGATCATCGAATTCCACCCGCAACTATTGACGGTTTCCTCTTCGAAGGATCTTTAACCCGTTAACGGTGGCAGGTGGTGAAGAGTAACAGTTATACATTGCAAGATAAAAGCCCTTATTCATTGTAAGATAATCCATTGAAAGTTATCCAATGCAAGATTAAAGCCCTGACACACCGATAGAAATGTGTCGCCACCAATCACAATAAAACGGAATTTTTCATTGGCTGAGCCAAAGAACTGTGATCACAGAAATTTCTATCATCCGCATTTCATGAATTAATGAAAAGATGAAGAGACAAAGGTTTATCTTGTGTACCTTTCAATTCTGAGGGCGAGAAGTCTACCCCTGGTTAAATTTTCGCAAATTGTGACGTAATGAAGCTTACAAAGAACGTCATGTTCATTTTAGCGCGTTCATCTTCAAATAATTATTGGTTGATTGTTTAATGATAATACTTTGTTTCCACATTCACTCGCATACACGCATGACATGAACTATAATATCATAAAATATTATAACTGCTGGGGTTTCATTGCACTCAATGTAGATTTTATTGAAATTATCCCACTAGATTATCAAATGCAGCTTGAAAAAAAATCATAGTCCTATATTGGTTATTGCATACAATCAAAGCGCAGTTCAAATACATACATACATACATACATACATACATACATATGAGGGGTGCTGAAAGATAA
>OY735213.1:43373828-43376328 GCA_963457665.1 Thysanoteuthis rhombus
GTATAATTGATAATATTATTCTGTTTGTCTATATGTACAACCTTTCCGCTTTCTTGGATCAGTGTGTACTGCTGATTACGATTTAGTACATATATTTTCGTCCGTTTTCCTTCACAACACTGAGCCGTTTGGGGAAGCTGTCTGATAGTTGTTTACAGTGTGCTGAGTCAATGTTATTCCTTTCATCTCTGACTGCTTCCCACAGCTGGTCAGTTTTCCCAAATTTTCTCTCAACCAGTTTGGCCTTAATATGCACCCATACATTCTCTATGGGTTTAAGAATGGGCGACTGGCCAGGCCAGACCAGGCCAGGCCAGGCCAGGCCAGGCCAAACCAAAACATCACGAACATAGACTGCTACTCAAACCATGATTTTGTGGTTTTGACCATATGTGATGGGATATTATCTTGTTAGAAAATGTCCTCTTGCCGTTTATTTTCATCACGCAGCTTGTCCAGGCTGGGAAGAAACACTTTTGGTAAAATATTTTGATACCCTTCAGCACTGTTGAACTTCTTGCATCGTACCAGCTCATCAATGCCAAATTTAGACATTTCTCCCGTACTATACTTCCACCTCCCCTATGCTTCTTTGTAGTAGACAAGGATTCATTCGCCTGAACGGAGGTAGACTTCTGGAGCATCAGAAGATAGCTCAAGGCGTGACTCACCACTCCAGAGAATACACCCAAACCACAGTGTATCATGGTGACCATGAAGTGACATGAATTTTAGTCAGTCTGCCAAGTTCCTTGTGGAAAGCGAGGGTTTCTTTGCTGCACACCGCTTTGATGGAAACCGACAGACCAACCGACAGAAAATCGTCTGATAGAGATGTGTGAACACATCTGAAAATAAATGAAAATACTTCATGATTGAAAGCTGATTAGTTAATATTACCTGACTCTGTGTTGGGTCAAGGATGATTGTAATCAAAAGAGCCAAATTTAATGTGCCGACAAGTGTCCATTACTATATTTAAACAAACTCATTTTCAAGAGATAAAACTCCTTTGAAAGTATTGTTTCTTGTGGTACAGTGCTAAAAGAGAGATGAGGGGACACAGGGCTGCCTAGATGTGGTGTGAATCTAAGCCCCTTCCAACTCTCAAAGGGAAGATTCGAAATTTAACTTATTTCAGATACGTTTTGATATGGGATAAGTGTTTGGATATATACTGACTGATTTGTCTTATTAGTAAATAATTCAATTGTTGAATTTCAGAATTACATAGATAGTAAGGGAATGTCGTTCTCCCTCCCAAATAAATGTGAGGGTACGCAGTAACCACTACCCTACAACGTTGGTTATTTCATACCTACCTATCTACGTACATACATGAAGGACCTACCGGTGAGCGGCGGTTTATTAGACCATTCGTAATTGTAATGAGTTCGATCCTCATGGAGCCTTCACTGCAGAAATTCTGTTCTGAGATGAATGAATATATACAGGATATGTCCGGAAAGTATCCAACCATTTTAGATATCTCGAGAACCAGTTACGCAGCTTTCATTAATGTTGCCTCTTACAAGTTAGGTGAGGATCGTTATTGTTCTTTTTTTCTTGAAATCCTTGTCGTTACAGTTTTCAATCCCATTTATCTTCATTGCACTCAAATCAAATCAAATACCTACAGACGAGCTGAACCTGTTGATGCGACTACCCTATCGGTCGCAGGTTCAATTCCGGCAGCAGCCCCATTTTCATTAATTGTTTATTCTAATCACATTGTCCAAGCCAAATGATACATTTACCGTGTAATAACGGGAGATTGTTTCAAATAATATATATATATATATATATATATATATATATATATATATATATATATATATATATATATATATATATATATATATATATATATATATATATATATATATATATATATATATATATATAAGAGATCGTCAACCGAAACTATCGATGTAAGTTACTCCAGTTTAGTCCGGCTGGCTCAGTATGTAGGTATTGCTCCCTTAGTTTGTGACCATGAACATGCTGGTTGACGCTTTCGTAACGGAGGTTGCTTAGCTTCTACGGTCGCTTGGCAATCAAAGTCGCGTCGGCTGGGGCCATTTTTGGAAGGGTTGCTACAATTTTTCCCACGTTAAGCCCGACCTTGTTTCATATTTTGCCGGGGGGGGGGGCAGTAAATAAATAGCATGAGCATGCTACCAAAGGAAATTGGTCTCGAGATGGTTTTGTTGTGTGACAAACGAGACCTTGTATATCATATCGATTGATATTGCCGGAAAGTCAGTTTTCCAAGCAAATGTCAAATAGTGAGATTTCAGTTTTTCCCTTTTTTTCATTAACTGACTCCAAAGTGAAAAGGAAAATTCCTTCTAATTATTTTAGAGTTAAAAAGGGGAGAACAGAGTTTCGTTAGAGAAAAAAAAGTCAATAACATAGGTTTCTCTTGATTTTTAATCCGGCTATGCATATGGGCCGCACCCATTTTTTTTTATCACATAGATTTTCAACGGGGGGCAGT
>OY735213.1:43378828-43398828 GCA_963457665.1 Thysanoteuthis rhombus
TATATATATATATATATATATATATATATATATATATATATATATATATATATATATATCACTTTAAGCAAAGAAATTTTCATTTTAATCTTTACAAATACAAAGAAATAGATTTTCCCCTTTCAGAGGCGTAGCTAGAGATTTAGGGCCTGGGGTATATTTAGTGATATTTGTTATTGTATAATGTTAGTTTAAATGTAGTCAGTGTACTACTATTCATAAAACTTTCGGGTCTCCCTCTATTAGGGGTGCTGAAAGGGCGTTTTCAAATTACCTCTCCCACCCTATCCTCCAACTACACCTCTACTTCCTATCAATAGGGCACGTGCCTTTCTATTCTTTCATCATCATATGAAGGGCTGAATTTAACATTGATTTGTCCCAGGGCATTTCTTAGTGCTTTTCTATTTTTGTACTTAGTCTTTATTTTCAAACAAATCAAAGCAAAATCGAATTTTCATCAGAATTGAGATGTTTTAATTTAGCTTAAAGTATTTTATGGATCAATAATCTACGGTTCTGTATCATAATAAAATCCTCAAACAAGTTGAGTCGCGATATTTACTTTCTTACCCACAAAAAAAAAAAAAAAAAAATCATAAATATTCTTTATTGGTAAATTTTTTAGGGGGTGCACTAAAATCTTGTGGGTGGGGTCTATGCAACTGCACTGTGTGCACTGACCAAAGTACAGCTTTGATCAGTGCAGTGTTCAGAATTTTCCAATAAACTGATAGTGACCTCGGATTATGTCGGTTATGGCCGAAGTTTTCACTGTCACGTTCGACATGGAAGGTACTGGGAAAGGCCTTTGTCCAGCGGTGCACTTATATTGCTGTTGATTATTCTATTCACATTAAACAGGAATATAACATTACATTTAGCGAATTTCATCATAAATAAGATACACATGTGATCTCAATAAATACATGGATAGATATGCATGCTTGCACGTGTGTACAAACGTACAAACGCAAGTCCATTCACGCATATATATTTAAAATGGAAAGCTATTTTTTTAACTATGTGTACAATTATACGTATCCATATTTACAGTCACATGGAGTAAATCAGTCGTTATTCATATATATATATATATATATATATATATATATATATATATATATATATATATATATATATATATATGTGTGTGTGTGTGTGTGTGTGTTTGTGTATCCATATGATTATTATCATCATATGATTATGATTGCTTTATATTATTCTAAAACTTTCAGTTGAAATGATATCCAGTCATTACACGATGAATGTATCATTTGGCGTAGGCAACGTCAATAGAATAAAGAATCAATGAAAATTGGGCAGCTGCGGGAAACGAACCTGCGACGTTGCTCTTACCATTGAGCTAAACAGCCGCCAGTTATAGAAAGGCCCAAATAACTGTTTCAACTCCAAATTGTCATTCACGGTCGGTCGGTCGGTCGGTCGGCCGGCCGGCCGGTTCGTCTGACTGTCTGCCTCCCTCTCTCTCTATATACCTCTCTCTCTCTCTCTCTCTCTCTCTCAATATATCTATCTATGTGTATGTGTGTGTGTGTGTGTGTGTGTGGAGGGAAAAAGAGAGAAAAAGTAAGGGAGTGAACAAAAAATTTATAAAGATTTTTGAATTGATAAATGTATAAATTGATTAATCTATTTGAAGTTCGGAAAATACCATGGTGGATCAAAAAGTTTATAGCCCGACAGGTAGTTATTAGCTGAATTTTGATCTGGAATTTACATTGTATAATGTTCGATCAATGTGATTAATGAAGAATCATTGGGCTGAGTAGATTAATAAGAAAGGAAATTATGTTGAAAAATATTTGTTGTTCAAAATGAATGCCTTTTTCATCATTGAGTATCGGACTTATTGATGTACCTGCGTACTTTATGCATGGGCTCATAACGAAACACTTCCCATTTGAAATATTAAATATAACTATACAATGAACAGAATGTCTTTTTTGTTTGATTCTACGTCCGCAACAGTGGCCTTCCCCATTCAGCGATAAAGAAATTGCTGATAAAAATGTCTCCCACTAAGTATTTGGAACAATGGACTTCTCCATTTAAACCAGTTCAGCAACTTTTTGATAAAAATGCAGATGAAATCAATCAGACGTAAACATTTATTTACACCATGAACAGCATTGAAACAGTGAGCTATTGACTTTTAAAATGAATTAGAGTATTCGACAAAACTGCTCGAACTCCACAGAAAAATAAAAAATACCATCACATCGAAATTCAGATGTATCTGAGGATTTTTTCACGAATGATATAACTAAGTTTTCCTCGAATTAAATTGTAAAACTTCAAGTGTTGGTCCTTCGGTTATTAATATGATAATATTGATAAACTTTGATCAGCGTCCAAAGGAATCGAAGAGTTCAATTTGTTTTTGTTTGACTGAAATCTGAGGAAATTTCTATTGCTCTTGCAGAGAATAATTTGAATTTTAGTGGGGATGAGCGAAAATTGACCAACAAACCATTCACAAAAACTTTCCGATCTCATAAAACTATTTAATCAATTTTCATTAAAATTATATATTCGAAAAGAAAAAGGATAGAAAAATATATATATATATATAAAAAAAATTATTTCCTTCCGTTATATAGAAACAGATTTATTCGTTTCTCAGATTTGTGTTTAACATTTATGAAAACAAACAAACAAACCAAATTAAACGAACAAAAACAAACAAACAAACAAACAAACAAAAAAAAAACACGTAGAAAATCAATTGAAAACGTTAGTGCCAAATCTACATTCGCATTTGATAGAGAGGCTCTACAAAGCAAAGTTACTCGGTAGGCTGACTACCTGCTGAATCGAGTCAACCCCCAGGCCCAAGTAGAGAGTGGGGTCAGGTGAGCCAGTTGGCATAGGCCTACTCCAGAGTTTGAATCGTTTTATTTCCTATTTACTGTTCTGTTATTTGTAAGTATATCATATACACTACATGTATATGTATAATACTTGTCGTATATAAAAGATGGTTTATTTATATATAAAAGTACTGCCTGTATTTGAACAAGCACAGCATCTGATTTTATTGCCCAAGATTTCAAGGGCCATTAAGGATTTTGAGTTGGGGCTGGGGCTGGGTCCACATCACCTCACTAGTTCGTCTACTCTTCCAAATAGCAATGCGAGTTCGCCTTTTCAATCTCCTTGGTCGATTCTGAACATGAAAGGTGGAAAAAATTGTTTTTTTTTCTAATTCAACAATTTAATTTTATTAAAATTTTGTTCAGCATTCAGAACGACGAAACCTGACTGAATGTCTTGTTTTGTTGATTGCAAAGGAATTTGTTTCTTTCTAATGATCCTGTTTTTAACAAGTGTGCATCTATTTTCCCCATAACTCCACGCTTACAGTATGAGATATTTGAAAAAAATGTCTTGGCTTCTCAAATTATAAACGCTTTGTTACACAACATTTTTTTTTATCTCAAGAATTGATTAAAAATATATATGGGGTAAGAAATAAGAATAGTGTCACGTAGAGAGGTGGAGAGAATATTCCTTTTTTTTCAACCCATTCTCTCTTCCCTTCCTTTCTTCCGAACCCATTCAACCGTTTTCAGTTTAGTCTGATAGAAAGTGATTTTGGCATTCGCAGACGTTCATCGTAGGTAACAATATCTGTACTTATGCAACTTTATTACATATTTAAATAACCCATTTTGCTGACTAGGGATAAAACCTTAGAGTACTATTATATCGATTATAAAATTCATCTTTTTAGGTTTAAAAGAGAGTTGAAGCAAAAAAAAATAAAAAATTATGAATTGAACTGATTCTCTTCACTATTTACTTTAGAACATTTTTCTAAAATAGGCGGAAAATTAAAAAGCGTTAATAATTCGTTTAGATGGAATTCTAGTGAGTTCGTTGTCTACACTTGTACGTACGTACATATGTCTACATATCTAACTCATTCTTTTTATATCTATCTATCTATCTATCTATCTATCTATCTATTATTATCTATTATATTACATGTTTATCTAGCACATTACACTATCTGCCGACATCTATTTATCAATTATATTACATACCTATCTATTATATTGCATATCTAGCTACTATGTTCCATATCTATCTATTTATCCATCTATCTATCTATCATATTAATATATCTATCTGTTTATCCATCTAATTATTCATCTATTATATTACATATCTACCTATTTATCCATCTTATTATCTATTATATCACATATCTATTTATCTATCTAATAATTTAGCTATTATATTACATATCTATTACATTACATATCTATCTATCAATTATATTACATCTCTATCTATCAATTATGTTACATATCTATCTATCTATGTATATATTATATTACCTATTTATCTATCATAATACGTATCTATCTACCTGTCTATCATATTACATATCTATCTATCATATTAAATACCTACCTACAAACCCATCAATCTATCTATCTATCTATCTATCTATCTATCTATCTATCTATCTATCTATCTATCTATTTATCATATTACATATCTATCCATCTATTATATTACATATCTATCTATCTATCTATCTATCTATCTATCTATCTATCTATCTATCTATCTATTATATTACATATCTATTCATCTATCAAACAACAACTATAATGATAAAAATAGCAATAAAAATATCAAATGAAAAAAAAAAACTCCTGGAAAATATCTGGCTAAAGAGCGTTTTATAAATAGATAACATTGATTGAAAATAAATAGGGTGAAGAAATATCGTACGGCAACCCGATAATGCTAGCAGTAAAAAATAAAGAGCTAAAATGAAGAAACTGTCTTCAAATGAAATAAAATGAAGTACGACTGGATAGGATATTCACTTAATGCAGATGTATAGAAAAAAATACCCCCGAATTTGAATCCCCATTGTGACTGATACAGATTTTCTTGGGGTGAAAAACGATAAAAAATGTATATTCTTGTATAAATGTATTTATCCATCAGAACGAAATAATTCCCTGTGTATTTCAAACATAAATTTTCGCAGGTGGGTGAGACTGGTCAATTTGGTTCGGTCGGTAAGAGAGCTGCCGGTCAATCAATTGGTTGTGAGTTCAAATCACGGTAGGTGTAATGTTTCATTTCGATTTGAATTAATGTTAAGGCAAACAGACGAACAGTTTGGATTGTTCTTGTTTACTGGAGCAGGGGTGGAGCACAAAGAAATACAAAAAAAAAAAAAACCGACTAAATAAGTAATCTGTTCAAAGCAGATGAATAAATACGACGGAATCTGAACCACAAAAGGGGCAGATCCAGGATTTTGAGCACCGTGTGGCCCAAATGAAAAAAAAGAAAGATTTTCTCAAATCAATACGTGGAAAAGAAAACAAATTTTAAACAACAAAAATAAGAAAGTGAAAAGTGAACTGAATTTTTTTTCTCTCGTAGCTTCATAGAACGACAATTGGCAAAAAAATTAAAGTAAGATAATTATCCAAGAAATTTACCACAGAACCAATATATAATATATATATATATATATATATATATATATATATATATATATATATATATATATCGAGAGAGAGAGGGAATAAGACGGAAGGCATTAGATGAAAAACAGAACACTTTTTTTCAGAGTTATTTATGATTATTTGGAATTATTTCAGTTTTTAAATTATAAATTCATTAAATCATCAATTTTCAAAATTAACAAAAAGATCGTGTTCTGCTCGAGCAGGTAGAGTCCGGATCACCTGAGCCCCACTGCCTGGATTCGCGCCGGTTTCAGCATTTCTATGTTTATCTCTCAGACTAATAAAATAAAATAAAAAATCTCTTTTGTCTAAACTCTGTTCGTCTCCCTCTATCCCTACATTTCAATCACTCAATCGAGCAAATAAGTACTAGTAACAGGTGCACATCGAGGTGGTGTCTGGACGCTTCCTGTTCGGGAAAAGCACAATTAATTTGAAAAAAATATCTACGTAAAGAAGTTATTATAAGTTGAACATGAAAACAAGAAAAAATAATATCATTTGTTTTTTTCGTCTGATATAAGGAACACGTCTTCTGTCTTGTTTTTTGTACATATTTTTAAAATTCATTGGTTCTGTGATGAATTTCTTTTTCTTTTTTTTTACTTCACTCTTTTGTCAATCCTAATTCTAAAACGCTACGAATTAAATGTAAGTTAAAAAAAAGGCCAGATTCACGTTTTTGATGTTTGAAATTTTTTTTTTATTTTACGCATTTATTTGTAAACAAAAAATTAATATCTGGACCGCACCCATTTGATTTTTCCCTTTGGATTCCCCCACCCTACTCAAAATCCTGGATCCATCCTTGAATATGAAGAAAATCAATGTTTGAGAAAACCTATCGTAAAAATCAGCATGGTTTGTTTGATCAAATTCACTTAAGAACATTTCGAGTGAATGTATTTCTCAGTCGCTGAAACAAGTCGTCATTTTTTTTTTAGATGGGTTAAAATCTCTTGCATCGATTGCTGTACCTGATTGACTGGCATACCGGAATTTAAGTCCCTTGCTCAGTGTTGCCAAAATAGATGATTTTCATCGAAATACAAAGGTTTTGATCGCGTTTAAATGTCAGAAAGCGCTGTTCGTATTGTTTATTTTAATGAAATGAGAAATACTTCAGGTTAATTTTTAGTAATAAAATAAGTGATATTTTGAATAAATCATGTAATATTTCAATGAAGTAAATGATGATTGAAGTCACTTTTACTTCCTAGATTAAAGATATATATTTAGAGAATCGGAATGTTCCTAGACGTTTTAAGATGTTTTTGACTCAATTTTTGGTGTAATTGTGAAAATAAAGTTGGCATCTTCAGCCTTGTTAGATCTATGACCTGACTTTCAGGCTTGTTATAATACATATCGATTAGCAAATAGGTATTCAAATTTAGCTTAGACTAACACAATGCCAAGAAGGTTTGTATGAGTATGAATATGAAATATTATGTATACGTTACATGGTTTTATTCATTTATGGGTGTTATTGTTAGAGAATATAGATTGAGTTTTCATATGCATGTTCACGCTTACTCAGTCATGTGCATGTTATTTATCTTTCTTTTTATAAATCGACCAGAAATTACGTGTTTTAAGTATGATAGTATTTTTATGTGTGTTTATTATGTAAGTATATAAATGTTCTATAAATGATGCACGTATACATAAGTGCAATGTATGACATTAGGTTCGCGTATGAATGCATCGCGACGTATATATTATAAGTATATATATATATATATATATATATATATATATATATATATATATATATATATATATATATATATATATATATATATATATACGCACAATTATACTTACATGTCAATGGTTGGGCGTATTGGATAAGTGTGTCCTCTCTTTCTCCCCCTCTCTCTCCCCTCGCAGACACACTTTCAAATATACACATACACAAACTCACACATACCCGTGCATACACATTTACCCACATGTACAGACAGACACACACGCACAAGTTTACATCAATGTCATTTCAGTGTATTTATGTTGATATCTACTCGAGTGAATATGATAGATTTCATCAAATGCTATTGACATTTAATATTCAGAAAGATGTTATTTGTTCTATCTCATTTCATGTGAACGAATTAAGAAGAGCCGGACAGAATCTCTAATTTTTAATGTTATACTTAACAACAAAGCCACACCCGCAAGTCTATCAATGTTTATATTGTACTAGTTTACACCAGAGCCGAAAAGCATGGAGCCCATAGCAATAATTCAATTGGGGACCCTCCCATCAAATTCAATTTAATTGAATTGTGATTATATTAAATTTCTTTCACGTAATTATTTTCATTGCATCGTACGTTTACAAACTCTCAGAGCAAATTTTTCTGTTAACTAGGTTTTTTTGGTGGTATGGTAATTATTGGGGTCCCCTGGCTTCAGCCCACACAGCATTCTCATTAATCTAACACTGGTTTACATAAACCATCAAAAAATGACGGCGACATATAAGTAATTTTGCAATTTCATAGTACTTGAAAAACACCAAAAACAATGTGGCTCTTCATGTTCTTGTTTATGTTTAACCAAAACAAACTTAGAATTTTACGCATTTGCAAAAAACAAAAAAAATAAAAACGAAGGCTACTTTATAATTTGCATTCAATAGTTATATCCCTTGGCAAATGTTACAGGCAAAAGTATAGACATAAGCATGGCGTAATGTATAAGTAAATACTCTTTTGATACGTATATATGATCATGTTTCTTTTTTTGTTACATATCTATGACTGTGCTTCTTATGCACCTGAAGGTACCGCAAGAATTAAAGAGGAAAATATTTATTCACTAAATTTTGAACTTTGAAATGAACTGTGAGAGTAACAACCATAACTCCTAACCACATGTGTCTCACATTAATAACTTTCGATGCTCGTTTGTGCGATTGCTTATCTCGCAAAACGTTGACAAGTTAAACCAGCAGTCTCTCAATCTTCCATACTATCACTTTTTTCTCAAAGTTTTCTACCGCAGGCGCGAATCTGGGCTAGAGCAGGAGTAGGGGGGGGGGGTTCTGGCACAATTAAAAATTATTTCTTATATATCTAGATGGAGAAATTTTGAAAATAAAAAAAAAACCCAAATCCCACATAATCATTAACTAACTTCAATAGTATTGATTTTTTTTTCCAAATTAGTTTTTCTTTTCTCCGTATTTAATTGAAAAAAAATGTTTTTTCTTTCAATTTAGACCCCTCCACTACCCCTGCTAAAAATCCTGGATCCGCCCCTGTGCCACCATCTTCTACACGCATATTACCCGCAACCGATTTTGTTGATAACGTTCATCATCTTCGACAGTAAGTTAAGTAAGCGGCGACTCCTCTTGCCTACGCCGGCTCCTTTCGCTCAAGCCACCCGATTCTATTTTAAGTAACTATCCAATCCTTTCTAACAGTAGGTACTGCAAACAGGGACTTATTGTAGAGTCTTATTTCTTCGGTTTAACAACCTTTTATATATATATATATATATATATATATATATATATATATATATATATATATATATATATATATATATATATATATATATATACTGCACCTACCGTTGACAGTGTTCGGTTTGCTGTGACGGAAAGGGGCAAGGAGTGTGGTCGAAATAAGAAGGGGTGAAAAAAAAAAAAAAAAGGAAAGAAACGAAAAAAAAAAAGAAATAAAAGAGAACTGTGGGATATATTGTCACTAAACAGTAATCATTGATTTTACGCCAGGGACGTCGTTCGTTCGCTTTTTCAGCTTGAAGATTAGTAAACGCGACGTTTACAAAGTTGAGCATCTCACGTGTGATGAATTCCCTTCACTTTCTTGTTTATGTTTGTGTATATCTTCCTTTGTGTGGGGGGACGCGTGTGCATATGTATGCGTCTATGTATTTGTGCGTGTGTGTGTATGTGTGTGTGTGTGTGTGTGGCCAACCCACCCACTATTCTTTATACCTTGCTCTTTTGCACTCTCTTCCTACCCCCCCTCCCCTCTCCCCCTCGTCCAACCGTTTAGATCGTTTGTCATCCATGTTGTCTCTTACGTATACACGCTCTCTCTTTCCAATTTCTCGCGTCCCATTAACGCTTCGTCCTCAACCATTGGCCACATTTAGCCCTCCCTCCTTCTCCTTCTCCCCCTCCTCCTCCCCCCTCCTCCTCCTCCTCCTCATCTTTCTCACTTTCTTAACCTCCTCCTTCTCCTTCCCTCTCTCTATCACCCCCTACCCCCATGACTCTCCCTCTCTTCCAAACACCCCCTCCTCCTCCCTATTCCCCCTACCCCTGTGACTCTCTCTCTCTCTCTCTCTCCCAACAATTACCTTGTGTCGTTGTGTATGTGTTCTCTGATGTTTGCCTCAACATATCTTTGCATCGATCTTAGCAATCAATGGAGAGCTCTGCTATTGTGGTGCTGGTAACATTATTTCTAGCGCACCTGTTCTTGTTCTCAGCCATTTAAAATCGGCCCTAGGGCATCATTCGCTCGGCTACAACTGTCTTTTCTCCAGTCAACCCAAAGCTGGAAGAGCGAGGTGTGTGTTTGGTGAGTTAGGAGGGCTAGAAGAAGAGTCGCACAGGAGGGGGGGGAGGGAGAGGAGGGATGGAGGGAACCCTCATGGAGACGACGGAGGGTGAGATCAGACAGAGAGAAAGAAAGGGAGAAAGAAAGAACGAGCAGCGAACACTTCTGAAAATCTAACAAGAGAGACAGAGAGAGAGAGAGAAAGAGAGACAGAAAGAGAAATTGTGAAGAGAACATGCAGAGAGAGAAAGAGAGAGATGAAGTGAAAGAGAGAGTGTAAAAGAGAGAGTGTAGAAGAGAGTGACAGCAAGAGAGGGGAGAGAGAAAGTGAGAGAGAGAGAGTGAGTGTAGGAAAACAAAGGATTAAAAGAAAAGGAGAAAAAATTGAGAGAGAAAGTGAGCATGAACGAAAGAGAGAGAGTGAGAGAGAGAGGGATAATAGAGAGGGAGAGAGAGTGAAAGAATGTATAAAAGATAAGGTGTAAAAGAGAGCAAGTCAAAAAGAGGGGGAAGTGAGAGAGAGAGAGAGAGAGGGTGAGCAAGTGTAAAAGAGGGTGAATCTAAAAGAAAGCGGGGGAGAAAATGAGAAAGAGTGAGTGTGGACGAGATAAAATAAAAGCGTGTGATTGTAAAATAAAGGGGGAAATGGAGTGAGAAAGAAAGTACAAAAGATAGATGGTAAAAGAAAGTGAGAGAGTGTGAGGGAGATAGAGAGAGAGAGAGAGATAAAAGAAAAGGAGGAAGAAAGTATGTATGAGAGAGAGAGAGTATAAAAGAGAGAATGTAAAAGAAAGGAAGAAAACAGTGAGAGAAAGAGATATAATGAGCGTGAAAGAGAGAGATAGTGTAAGAGAGAGAGAGAGGGGGAGAGAGAGGGAGAGAGAGGGGGAGTGAGGGGGAGAGAGGGAGAGGAGAATGAGTTAGAAGATAAGGTGTGAAAATGCTTGGAAGAGGCAACTTGCTGTGAGGTACACGTATTCGCTTTGTTGTTGCAGGAAAGAAGATAAGGTTTCTTAAATGCTTGTTCGGCTTTGGATGATTTGTAAAGAGAATCTGTTTGCATCAAAAGATAGGGACTGAGGAAGTAGGTAAAAAGTAGGTAAGAATGGAAGGGAAAGGGTGAGGGATAAAGGAAGGAAGGAAGGCAGAGAAAGTGGGCAGAGAGAAGAAAGACAGTAAGCCGATATAAAAAGAGAAAAAAATGGTGAAAGAAATAAGAAAAGGAAAGGAAAGAAATCACAGACAGCAACATCTTGAGAGAAGAAAATCAGAAGTTGAGGTGGAGTAGGAAGGTTACATGTAATCCATGCAGTGAAGGAGGGACATCGGGAAAAAGAAGAAGAATAAAAAGAGTGGAGAGGTGAAGGAGAATAAGTGGAAAAGAGAGAAGAAGAAGAGTGGGAAGTAGAGGGGGAGGAGAAGAAGAACAGAAAGGAGGGAGAAGATTCTGAAGAAGAAAAAGAAGGAGTAGGAACAAGAAAACGTAGAAGAATCTGAAGAAGAATCTTAGGAAGAAGAAGAATCTGAAGGAGAAGAAGGTGAAGAAGAAGAAGAATCTGAAGAAGAAGCTAAAGAAGGTGAAGAAGAAGAAAAAGGAGAAGAAGAAATGGGGGAGGAGAAAGCTAAAAGAATCGAAAGTGAAAGTGAAAGTCCAAGTCTATGACGAAAGGCAAAAAGAGAGAAAAGGGGGGAGGAAGAAAGTGGTTGAAAGGCGGAAGACGGATGGAATTGACAGAGACAGCAAGAAGAGCCGGAGCGAAGCAGGAGGGGGGAGGTGAAGCTACGAGGCCGTTAACAGTTACCATATGACCGAATCGACACGCGGACGGGTTTTAGTTCAGGTACAGCCATCAAGCTGATAGCACGTGCTCAATGTAGGGAAGAAACAAAACAAAACACACCGTCAAACAAACAAACAAACAACAAAAACAAACAAACAAGCAAACAAACAAAAACACTGATTGGTTGACAAAGTTTAGTCTTAACAGCAGTGACCACAAGAGCAAGATTAATAAGGTTAAAAAGGCAATTTTATGACTATACGCACCTTATCTACACAACGCAAAAAACTACCTTTTTGCTCAGATTGGCACTTGTCAATTTGACTTCAGAAAAAAAACCCCAGAAAAACGCAAGACCTGGAAGGAAATAATCTTTCAATTTTTACCCAGTTTTTTTTTAAAAGAAAAAAATAATTAAAAGAGGGAATAAAGCAAGAGGAACTATTGACGAAAAACAGACCCGAATTTTTTTTCTTTTTCATCTTCGCCTTCCTATTCATCTTTCTTTTTCTTCTTCGATATAATTTTTTTTTTTTTAGTTTCCTTTCTTTTTTTTTCTCTTCTCCCTTTACTGTGGCTGTGTTTTCACTGACCGTCATCCGGAAGTCCCTTCGAGATACGGCACGTGTATGCAAGGAATTATGGCATCAAACAGGTCCACCATCGTGAAAAGTGAGTTAAAATGACTTTCTTCTTCTTCTTCATAATTCTTGTTCTTGTCATGCTTCTCCGACTTTGATAATTTTACTCATTGGGGAAGGTGACCCCGATTGTGAATTGTAAAGTTACACACACCTGCTCACTCGATGTTGAAACGGCACAAAATAAAAAAGACGTATGAGAATTCATGGAAGAAAAACATGATTAAATACATACATTACATTGTTATCTCGTTGAATAAATCAAGTTGTTGAATTGTTTTATCTATTAAGATCGAGTGAGCTCGGGTGTGAAACTTTACCATTTACTACCGGCATCACCTCTTCTACATTGTACTAATTTTTGTTTCACACATCCTCTTTCTCTTTCATAGTGTTTTCTGGGCAATCGAATTCATTCTTTTTGTTATTTTTGTTGTTTCTATAACGTTTTGATCGATCTTTTCTACGACCTTATTCACGTGTACTATCCGTGTGTAAAGAAAGAAACCCCTTTTCTCTAGTGGGGCCAAGTGAAAAATCACGGTAGAAAACAGAATTTCATTGTATTAATTTGGACTATTCATTTTCACCTTCATCTTAATAGTTCGTTATTTTTATCACAGGGATCGTCAATCATTTTGCTTTCTGTTATAGAATGAAGACATAATTTGATTCGTAGTAACAAAAAATCAAGATGATGGTAAATAGTAGCCGAAATCAATGCAATGATTACAATACTTCATCTAATAATAAAAATGAATAATGAAAAAATTCTTTATTTTTCATTTTAAAAAATCTTCTACCTGAAAAAAGAGTCCCGCTCTCTACCTACGAAAGACCGTAGAATTGATCAACCGAAGTGTTGTGTGAGCAATAAAATAACAAAAAGGAATGAGTTCAATCATCCTAGATAGGAATCTTTGAATGTTCATGATTCTCCCCATAAAACATAGACTATATCCTATTTTGGTCGTTGCACATTTTGTGGATACGAATCATTTTCGAATTCAGTCTCATGAAACTGTGCACCGTGATTTTCATTCCTGGGTATCAAGTGTTATTTTACGATTGCTTTTATTCTTAGAAGTATAGGAAATGTCAGTTATTCTCATCAAAATTTGTTTCTGTGGCCAAGATAGTGATATTAATATGTAATTGTCTTTCTTACTAAGGGTGATTAAAAATGTGCAAAATCCAGCAATTGTCCAATTGGAAATGAGTAGATTCCAAATGATCACTGTCTTGCTAGCTAAGACAAAGTCTGACGGGAATAAGTGAAATTTTCTTTACTATTCAGTCATAACCATTAAGAAAACAACACTTATTACCTAGGAATCTAAAACTACTTAAAAGAAATTTGCATAGTGTGCTTCTTCCGTCTGTGATATTTTTCAATCAAGAATCAACTTGATTCTTTCTTCTGTTTATTCAGAGAGCTTTTTTTTTCAAATTAAAGAAGAGACTGAAGACTGGAAGTGATTATCAAATTGAGAAATGAACAATTTTATGAAGAATATTTGAAATCATAAATGAAAGGTTGCATATAATGTGTGTGTTATTTCACGTATGAATGTAAAATTTGCATAAAAACTATGCAGTAGGCATGAAAGTTCAATATACTAAAAAGTACACATACACAAACACACACACACACACACACACAAATATATATATATGCACATATGCATGGATATATATATATGATATATATATAATGTCGGATAAAATATCCATTCAACTATCATATATATATATACATATATATATATATATATATATATATATATATATATATATATATATATACCAAAGTGCAAATCAATAATTCAATATACGATGTATGATGGGTTTATTTCGTAAAGTGCTCGATATAAAAACATTCAGTCAGAGTAGTTCACTATGTATGTATAGTGAATTGTATAAACTCTTTCCCCCTCTAAATGCGATATTACAAATTTTCAATGTTGTTTTCAAATGAATGATTGTTGATATTTTCTCTGATCTTGTCAATCTCCGTCAACAAATTTTAGATAGATCCTCATTTATTCCTCGATGATTTGAAAACTTTGGGGTGTTTTAGCAAATGCATGATTCAATAAAATTAATTTCGCAAAACTGAAATAATTTCTTTGTCAAATCTTCAGGTGAGATCATTTTTGATGCTACAGTTTCACAATCCAGCAAAATCACTGATCGTTAAATATTCACAACGCCGTGTCTGGCGATTTTTGTTCCTGGGTTGTGAGTGTTTTTTGTATTTGCTTATATGTATGAAGAGTTGGAAATGGCTATTTTTCCTTTCAAACTTTACTTTTGTGACAAGGACAGTGATATCCATATGCGATTGTTTTTCTTACTTAATGTGAATGAAGATGTGAAAATTTGCCCGTTGTCCAATTCCAAATTATAAGTTTTCAGGTGATAAAAGCAAAGTTTAAAGGGAATAATTGACATCTTCATTACATTTTAAACGTTATCCATTGGCAAACAACACTTATTACCCTAGAACAAAAAAAGTAAAAATTATGTTACACATTGTCATTGATCAAATTCAATTCAAGTGATTTCATTTCAAGTATATATATATATATATATATATATATATATATATATATATATATATATATATATATATATATATATATAAATAAATAAAATATATATATATATATATATATATATATATATATATATATATATATATATATATATATGTATATATATATATATATTCTTGATTATGCTTTTTGTAAAAAAAAACCCAAAACAAAAAATTACAGTTGACAACTAAATAAAACATTATAGAATAGGAATCCGCTATTTGATCATCACACGCGTGTGCCTTCAGGCACACACACACACACTCACACACACTACATATATATATATATATATATATATATATATATATATATATATATATATATATGTGTGTGTGTGTGTGTGTGTGTGTGTGTGTGTGTGTATATTATTTGTGAGTAACAGTTTTCAGTGGGTGCACAGATACTACTCTGATCTTTGGTGGATGGCTGCAGAACGATACTTTGATCCTAGGCAGACAGCACAGATACTACTCTCTGATTCTACGCCCAAAATACTGATCTATAAGTAAATAATCCCGTCATTTTTGACAGACACCATCTTAGTTTTGTACACTGGAAATCTTCATGAAACTCTCCTTGATTACTAAAACTGGTATTCTTGTATTTTCGTAAAAAGATGATGATTGCGGTCCAAATTATGAATTTCAATCGTAATAATAATAAGTATTATTTTCTGATAGATTATGTCTAAAATGGTGAAGAAAATGTCGATGCTTCCCTTCAAACTTGGCTTTTCTGACCAGGAAAGGGATAATTTGAAATCTAGTTATTTTCAATTGAACAATAGGCAAATTTGTACGTTTTCTATCATATAAAGTAAGGAAAACAATTACTTATAGATATCACTATCCTGACCACAAAAATAACAAACGAAAGGAATAATAGTCATTTTCTATACTATTTACACTAAGCAATCAGAAAATAACACTCACTATTCATTAACAAAGCGTGGGACGGTGTAATTGAGCCTTCATACTTGATTCCTGCCCCTCTCCCCAGTATTGTCTCTGTCCAATAAAAATATCTGTTGTTTAAAATTCATAAACCCATTTTATGCGTTAAATTCAATTATTAAATAAAATTAACTACTATAAAGATAGATATTGGGAAAACTTTAATTTAAAAAAACTTGGAAAAAAAAACTCTGTAAAACATGACTCACAGAATAGTAAAATTGGCAATAACAATTAATACTTATCTATCTATATATCTGTCAATCTATCTATCTATGCGTGTCTAAGTAGCCAGGTAGATACCTTAGGTACAGTCACGCCAGTGCATTTCAAATTCGAATAAATTTATGTATGTATTTCTAATTTTAGAAATGCCTAACTTGTTGACTCTTTGTATGTTAATTTTGCAACGAAAACTATTTATCATCCTGGTTTATCATCAAATATCATTTTGTGATGTTTTGGTAATTTAGGTTTTCGATATATGTACATATGTGTGCGTATATATGAATATAACAAGAGAAAATTTGAATTTCATATCTACATAGCCGAGGCTATCGTTTTAAATAGACAAATGGCGATGTGAGAAACAGAAATATGAATTAAATATTGATGGAAATTTCTAAGACAAGCTGAAAACCTGCCTTACGGTCGGGATTTTCAGTTAGTTCCCCCAGGTGATGTAAATGGGGCCTTTGGTCCTCAATAAGAGATCATGGGTTTGAACGATGTATTCATCGAATCATAACTTATTTGAAAATATCAATATCACCACGAACTCTTGGATCGCATTAAATCTAAGTGTTTGGGGAAAAATTTCAAAATATTTCAAGTGCCCACATTTTTTGAAATCTAGATTTTTTTCACTGAATTGAAAAAAAAATGAAATATGGAAATCTTAAATCTGAATGTTTTGCAATCGCTTGTGAAATCAGCTCCAGAAATCATCATCTTATATCTATGTGAGGATTTGTGGATAAACAACACTGTTGATATATAAAAATGAAATAAGGGGGAATTTTCAAAAACTAATATGCTAAAAACAAGTCTCGAGGTCCCATTAGTAACCAAAGATAATTTGATGGCCATAGCACCAGCCGTCCTTGGGTTATGCGATGACAGACGGACGGGAAGTCATTTGGTGAATTATAGCTAAGTGATGTAAATTCCCTGCGGCTGAAACGAGTTGAAATTTTGAAATCGAAGGTTTTTACCATTTATTTTAATTTACACGCGTCACTCTATTCACAATTCAATGTTAATACGTGAAGTATAATTAAAACTTACATTTCCTGAAGGAACAGCACGTGAGATTGTATTGCAGCATAGCCCCACCCCCAAGCGTTTAAGAAAGCAGAAAAAATTACTAGCGAATTTTTTTTCTTATAACATTAATAAACGGAGTGACCGAATACCTCGATATTGTACGAATGGCAGAAAATAAGGGTTCAGTTTTGTATCAAGTTACATTGTAAAAAGAACCCCCTTCAAGACCTTCGAAAATTTACTTTTTCAAAACTGTATGTGAGTGCAATACACGACCTTAAGTAGCGTGGGAATGGCGTTGATGCCTTGAAAACTCTCAGAGGAGAATTGGCACCAAAATGAGTGGAATTAACGAATAATTATAAATACATAGAAAAACTAAATTGTGCTGGCAGCGCCTGTACAATCACACTAATTAACGTTTATGAAATCTTTGATTTAAACAATACAAAATAATCACTGGTCTGTAAGTAGCATGGATTATTATTACTCAAATATGAAATAGATATTAGCATCTATTGATAGATAAATGTTTTTTTAAATCATTTTTTATATATACTAACATCACCTAGGAATGTATGAATAAGCAAGGGTGAATGTATGACTTTAACCAGGAACAGTTAAAATGGAAAAATTTTTATTCAAATAATAGGTGAAAAAAATCTTAACATCAAAAAACAAGGGAGTAATTTGTGATTCAGCATTTTTAACATTTGAGTCGTAGCTTTTTAGAACTAAAATCGACAAGAGTAAAGTAAAAAAAAATAAATCAAAGAAACTTACCTAAGAACCAATAAATTAAACAATTATAAAGTTTAAGACATCTTGCTTATTATACTTACGTAAAACAAGGGAAAACATTCTGCTTTTAACGTTAAATTACGATTACTTGGATTTATTTGGGTGTTTCATTTATGATCTATGTTTTGCATAAAACAAAAAAATTGCCCGAGCAAAAAAGTGCCCGGAAATTCTGGACCCCTGAATCTGCGCCTGAAAAATTAGTGAACGGAAGACATTTACATTCACCATCGATTAATATAAACCAACACAAACATGACCTGAAGTGAAACTCACACAATGGGATGATACCCGTAAATCGCAGTTGGTTTAAAAAAAATATGTATTTTCCCATTTAACAAGATATTTAAGAGTAATACAAATTTCCTTGCTATCCGAAAATAAAACACTCACAAGCTGAAATAGCGTAAAACGAGCAAGCAATTGCCATTAATATACATGGAAAATGTAAAAGCATTCCCAGACCCCATAATGGTGATAATGTTTAGCGAAGAAAATAGACATGAAAATCAATTTATCTTGACAGTTCAGTGGTCTATAGAACATATCTATCATCATATAAGTCATCCCTATCTTAGCACCTGTAGATGATCGGAGAACAAACCTACTGAAAATAATTGTTAGGGTGGTGAAAGAAAACCAGGCTTTCGTTCTGAATAAACTTACTAAAACTTTTCATGTGAGAAAATGGGCTAGGTACATCAGAAAATCATGCTTAGGGTCAGTTAGCCCTTTTTTCTCTACAAGCACGCATGCACGCGTGTGCGCACGCGCACGCGCACACACACACACACACTCATACACACACACACACACACACACACACATATTACTCAGTAGGCTACTGAGTTCATTGTGATGAACTGCCACCCAAAAAGGTAAATGATCTTGCGATAATTCTCCATAAGTACCATTGGGGGGATGAAAACTCTTGTTTGAGATAAACTGAGGGCTTGAATAGCCAAAAATTTTACCCAGATTACGAATACAAGTACTAATTTACAATTAAAAGTCTTTTTTTTTTATCAATCGACTATACATAGTACAGATTAGACAAATATGCAACTAGTAAGAAATATTGTTTTCTGCCTTAGTTAGCTGCAAATATATTAATTTCCCCTATGTTTTACCCGGAATTGTCTCCTCCCACTCACTCCCGGGTGGACCGCCTAAGGTTAGTACCCTCTTTGGTTGCTGAAAACGTTGTCAACAGTTGATTCTATTTCTAGATAATAAAAGATCCAAAAATGTGAAAACACGTGTCATAGGAAGAAAGATTTTTTTAGTTCTTGTCTGCGCATGACATTGAGAATAATTTCATAATTTATCTTTCATTAGATGAAGTATTGTACATCATCATTATTAATTTCTGTCTACCACTTCGCGCAGTTTACACCCTTTCGTAGAAAGACGACCTAAGTTCGATTCTGATAAGTAGTAACTAAATGTTGAAATTGGAGTGTGAGGTAGTCAAAAATTGATACTAATGGCATTGAGAATACCTTTAAATTCAAGTGTTGACTTATTACAGGTATACCTTGGTTAGTTCTAAATTTTCTCGTACTAATCAAAATCGCACAGCTAAAGGTACTATTATAATCTATTTTTTCCAGCTTATTTTTTGTTAATTAATTTGTACTGTAGTAGCTTAATTAGTCAAGGTAATACTGTATTTCTTTAAGTTGACCACGGTAAGATTTCATGGTTTTGAACTCCTAAAATCGAAGCTGAGTTCGTCATGAATTATTTTCTTTAGAATTCTAGAATATTTATGATATGTTCTCGTCTTTAACAAAATATTTCAATGAGAAACGAATGCCATATTTGAAAAAAATATAGGAATTTTTGAAGAACATAAACATTTCATTAGATTCAAATATTCA
>OY735213.1:43401328-43443828 GCA_963457665.1 Thysanoteuthis rhombus
ATTTTTATGTTTAAAAGAAATGTGAATTCAACATGTAATAGAAAATAATTTGTCCATTTTAAACCAGAATAAAACATATATCAATACATATATCTTATCAATTATGTTTGGTATTTTTCTACTTGATTTATTTATACATACCACGTTGGTAATTCTGATTTGATACATCACAATTGAATAGTTCATGCATATGTTGAAAATGAAGAATTACTCATATAATATGACACGTGTATGTCTGTATTTTTGTCTGTAATATTTATCGGAAGAGATTACAATTGAATGCTGATCGCAAAGAATTCTCCCTTACGTTTTTTTTTTTTTTTTTTTGCAAATGCGTAAAAAATCCGGATTCATTCTGGTTGAACGTGAACAAGCAAATATGGAGGAACACAATTTTTTTAAAGTACAATCGAAAAATTGTTTAAATACAATCGTCTTTTTTGACAGCATGGGTAAGCTAGATATAGAATATTTTTGTTTCAATATTTTTGAATAAAATTTCGAATTGTCAAATCTAAGCGGGGAAACAATTTTCAAACGAACAAATTTAACAACAGACATGATTTAAAAGAGATTCCGACAAATGAATTAATGATCAGATATCTAATAAGAGGCCATGAAAGTGAATTGTGTTAGGACAGAACCCTTGGGTGTCTGCTGCAACTTTTCACGGGAGGGGGTCAAGAGTATGTATTAACAGGGGAGGGAACAAGAAGATATACTATACATCATCTTGTATAATCCGAACTTTCTCGAGAATTTTGAGCTATAGAGCCAGGTGTGTGCAATCTATAGAAACGTATTTGTATAGATAATTGAATATTCAGGATAATGCATTTTTCACTTGAAATTAAAGCTTAATCAGGAAGTGCATGTTATCTATTATAGCGAATTATACATAGGGAAGTACGTTATTTGTAACACATCTCAGCTGCAACCCTGTGTAGTGAATAATTATAAAACCATCTTTTCATATGGGAACATTAAGTTACGGTTAGATAAAACAAAAGTATTGCACCATTACCCCTTATTAGCTACGAGCTTCCAAATTTCCAACCCCTTAGCTTAGAAGGCCTGATCCAGGATTAATTGTGGTGGGGGGCACAGATGTCCCATTTGCCCCCCTCCCCGAACACATTTCAGCAGACGCCCATAACTGAGTCAAAATATGTGGTTGGGATTGAATTGAACTTTCCTTTTCTTCAATAAAATAAAATAAATTTGCATTGAAATACATTGCTTTTTCATTGGATTTCAATATTGTATGTCTGTTATATACTGGATTTTGCTTACTTATATTTCAAGTAATTCTTCGAAAGACTTTGTGTTATGAATATTTTTGATTCATAAAATATTACATTATAAAATCAAACGTCACGTAATAATGAAGCTTTCGAAATTCAACATAGGTTACTCAAGTTTTCAAGTTGGTCCGGCTGTCTGTCTAGCTACCCGGCTGGTTATGTATGTATCACGCGTACAGGCCGAAGCAGTGGAGCTAGAGGGCTGGAATTTGAAAATTAACCGTATTTCACCATGTATAGGCCGCATCCCCCCCCGAAACAATATAGGTGCGTACTATCTATGGAGACATAATTGTTTGACATATTTGTATACATAATTGTAAACACGGGATAATGCAGTTTTCATTCGAAATTGAAGCTTAATCGGTGGTTGCGGGTTATCTATGATAGCGAAGTATACATAGGGAAATACGGTACTTCTCATTATATGTAAATTTTTTTTTGTGTATTTTGAACCCCACTCCACCCCCTATGTTGCTTTAATGGGGGTTCAATTTACATTGTAAGTTCATGTTGAATGGATCCCTTAGTTTGTGTCCGGTAGCATTCACGCTTGTTTTTTTTTTTTTTTTCTTTCTAATTTGGACTTTTTTCCCCCTACTGATTACTGTCCAACAGAAGACTAAAGAAGTACCTTATTAA
This sequence comes from Thysanoteuthis rhombus, assembly GCA_963457665.1. Classification (NCBI taxonomy): domain Eukaryota; kingdom Metazoa; phylum Mollusca; class Cephalopoda; order Oegopsida; family Thysanoteuthidae; genus Thysanoteuthis; species Thysanoteuthis major. The sequence goes on from OY735213.1 coordinate 43,403,275, forward strand.
CTGGTCACCCCCTTTTCCAACTTTGTACGAGCCTACCTAACACGGCATGCTGCCAAAAGCCCTTTTCACGTGACGGTTTCTATTGTGTGACTAACCAGACCTGCTTTGATTTATTTTTTCAAAACCTGGAGTCCATGAAAGTAATAATGTGTCCATCGTAATTATTAAGTATCTACTATTATACTAAACCAGGTGTATATATATAATTTCTGTCTGTAACACCCCAGAGGATAGGAAAACGGGGTGATGAGTGCATGTATCAGCATGATCGTATAAAATTTTCGTTCGTTAACTACAGAAATGTTTGTGTCTAATTCATTCCATTTTTGTAGTTGGTGTAGTAAAGACCTAACAAATTGATAATTTCATACATGCCGTCATCTTTTATGGTCCAGACATCACTAGTATTTGTATGATTTATCCATACATATACAATCCTGTCATTTTTGACAGGTATTATGATAGTCACAAAAAATATTCGTGCAGGCCCGTACCAAGGGAATAATGTTTGGGGGCTAAGAGTTAAACAAACTAAATACAGTTGGGGATTCGGGGGCAAAGTTTTCAGCAGTTTTCTGGCGTAAGAATGGCTAATAATTGCATTATACATTTCAAAATGGTTTACTCTCGCTTTCATGTATTGTTTCATTCTTATTTCTTTTTAAAAAAAATCTGCTCAAGTTTTCGGGGGCTGCCCCACTGCCGTGGCCATCGAGTGATATCATTCCTGCTTGTTTTTTCTATAGGTTGACTTATCAAGTACAACAATGATTAGGATAAACATCCCCCATAGAAACAGTTTTAAGTTAATCAAGCAGAAATCCAGGGTGGTGGTATCCAGGGAACCGGAACCCCCTTTTGCCCGGGCAAGGTATAATGAAAAAAAAAAACATTTAAAAAATTTTACTCGAACAAATATTTCTGAACAAGAAACCGAAATAATCCCAAGTAACTATAAATCAACCTTAAAAATGGAAATTTATTGCTTTTGTTTTTCATCTATTATAATTCCGATGGCTTCTTTCTTATTATTCATATATTTTCTTAATTTATTAGTTCTGTGGCACATTTCTTTGATTATTTTTCTGCTGTACTCTTTCGTCAATTCAAGTTCGAAAAAATCTGCAATTGAAATGTTAATGAAAAATGTCTGATCACATATACTTTCTCGTTTTTGTAGTATGAATTTCCTTTCCTTTTTCTCGAATTTATTTGTGGAAATCAATTTTACCATTTGGACCCCGCCCTGCTTAAAATCCTGGTTACACCCCTGTTTATGTGAAGTTATTTTTGAGAAAATAAATATTCATTATTATGCAGTCGAATAATTATCTATCTAAACATCTCATAAATTCTTCCATTTTTTTCTCTCTTTGGACATACTCAGTATTTAATAAAATCTTAAATGGAGTTCAGGATTGTAACGAGATGAACACCTAAAATTAAACATACCCTGGATACTCAAGTTCAAATCGGAATTCGGAGTTGATTTTGTTCTCTCTACGTAACAACAAGAACAAAAACAACCCTCACCTAATTCACGGGAGTAAACTTTTCACTGTTGTCTGTTATGTCACGTTAAACCACACCGATACGTAAAATTGACTATCCCCATCGTTATTTGAAATCACGACTAATTGACCATCGGGCGACTCTCTCGTCCGACTGAGCCTAAATATTAACGTGTTTATCATATACGAGGATTTATATTCAATACAGAAGTTGCAGTAATCATCTTCAGTTGGAATAGAAGTGGGAGTGGAGTTTGACCCTGCAGCAGCCAGGCCAGTACATGACAAAGATATTGAAAAATAATCTACTGGCAAACATCGACTCTATTTTCTGTCTGAAACATTTGTCAAGGGAGTTAACTATTGAATGCTAATTGTAGAATAGACTCCCTTATGTATTAATTTATTTATTAATCAATTTGTTCATTTATCTACATATTTATCTACTTATTCTTTGCAAATGCATAAACTATCCAAGTTCATCGTAGTTGAAGATAAAGTAGAAAATGAAGAGCAATGTAATGGTTTTGATATTCTTATGTACACTTCAATTGCAAAATTATTTAGATACTGCTGTCATTTCTTTTTGATATGCTAACTAGTACGATCTAAACACGGATACGACGTGATCATGATATTGAAAATGAAATGCTTTTTCAATGATTAACAGTTGTTTCCAGCTTTTTTACTTTTGTGGAAACACTGACATAATTTTCATGTTGTAAAATAACTACAAACAATAAACTGGTGTGCGTGTGTGTGTGTGTGGGGATTGTGGATTCCATACTGTCTGGATTATGCACTACGAATTCAAAGAATAAATATCTAGATGAAGAAGTTTCATCAACAAAATAAACCAAAACAATCCCAAGATTTCATAAATTAACCCAAAAAAAAAAAAAAATCATTTATGAAAATATATCTTTCTATTTGCATCCACTCCGCTCAATTTCTTTTCATTTGACTTGAAATCCTGGAACCGACTTGGAAACGTATTTGTGCATGTACATGAGTGTGAGTGTGTGTGTGTGTGTGTGTGTGTGTGTGTGTGTGTGCGTGAAGAGGGAGAGAGAGAGAAAGAAAAAAAGAAAGGGAGGGAGAGAGAGAGAAAACAGAGAGAGAGAGAGAGAGGGAGAGAGGGAGAGAGAATCTAGAATCAAAATGTAAGCAAACATCAATCCAAATGAAATTTCTCAATAAAATGAAATAAAAGGTGTATCAAAAACAGGGGCGGATCCAGGATTTTCAGCAGGTAGTTCCATTTTTTCCTCTCCATCTCTCTAGTTAGACAACGGATGTAATGAATGTTTTTCGGATCGATTTATGAATAATGGGGTTTTGAATTCATTGAATTTCTTAATCCAGATATTATTGTTTCTCCAATTGTTCTTTACCCCAGCCGTGGATGGAGGTGGGGATGAACCTCTGCCCCAAAGGACGTCAGTTATCCTTAGAGCAACTCTTTCCTGTTTCCTCTTCGCATAATTATCGAATCCCGGGCCTTACTGTTAATAAATACATTCGTAGAACTCCCTAGTGCTAGACGATTTCTTGATTTACTCCTGCCGAGTATCGGGAGCGGATCCAGGATTTTGAGCCGGGCAGACGTTTTTTTTCACACTCGATTTGTCTGATTAGACAATGAATATGATTAATGTCTCTTCTTGGTACGTTTATGATTTCTTGGGAGTATTCAGATTTTTCTATTAATATATTTCGTTATCTAGATATTGACAAAAAAAAATTTGCTTTGACCGAGCAGGATGGCGGGGGTCCAGACTCACTGGAGCCCCGACTGAAATCCGTGCCTGGGTATTGGAAAAAAAAAACGCTTTTCGGGAGAGTTTAGAATTTGTACACCAAACCTAAGTAGATAAATATGCGATTTTTATACGATTTTTGTTTCTATTTTACCGAACCCATCATGACAGTTCAAGGACCCCCCGGGTTCTTTTGAACTCCAATAAGTTTGGAATCACTAATTTAAGGGATAACTTATATTTTTCCTGCTAATCGATGAAAATTTATTCGATATTTCATGTTAGATTTGGTTGAATTTTATTCCAAAAATTTAAAATTCGGATTTTCTGCCAGAAAATATTTTACCAAATATAACACAATTTAAAAAAAAATACCTGACTGGATTTTATTGTTCAGTCTTGAGCTTTTACCTGCAAGTACGTGTTTCCCCCTGAAGACACAGAGAGAGCAGTATCTATTTACATAATACGCCACGTGCATGTCTATGTTTTTAGTTTGTAACATTTGTCAAGGGAGATGACTACCGAAGGCTACTTATAGAGTAGTCGCCCTTAGTTTTTTTTACAAATGCGTGAAAGAATATGGGTTCATTCTGGTTGAACAAGAAAATACAGAGCAATATAATGTTTTTGATATTTGCTCAAGTACAATGCAATTACAAAATCAAATACTGCTGTCATTTTTATGCTAACTAGAACGATTATGCAAACTATTTGAACAAATATTTGAAACTTCTTTATGCGCATATTTTCATCTACAAGTACATGCTATCTATCTATCTATCTATCTATCTATCTATCTAAGACTACTCATATCTATCTATCTATCTATCTATCTATCTATCTATCTATCTATCTACTTCAGCAAGTTAATTTCTATCTATCTACTTATCTCAGCCTGTCCGTATCTATCTATCTATCTATCTATCTATCTATCTAAGTCTGTTCACATCTATCAATCTATTTATCCGTCTCAGCCTGTTCATATCTATCTATCTATCTATCAATCTATCTATCTATCTATCTATCTATCTTAGAATGTTCATACCTACGTATCTACTTCAGCCTATCTACTTATCACTTATTTTTTTGTCTTTTACGTACATATATAAATACGTACACAACAGGCACAGCTATGTGACAGAGAAACAAAATAGCGTCAGACGAAAGTAATAATTTCTAAGTATATTTCACGTATATCATGTCAAAATGAATTTGAAGTAATGATTCCAAAATATCTAATTGTTTTCATCGACAAAATTCTTACAAATTGGATCACAGAAATGTTTTGTATTTATAAGATGCACTAGGATCTCTATCAGCGATTGCTGTGACTGACTGACAGGCTGACATACCGAAATGTGAGTTACGTCCCTTGTTGAGTGTTGCCAATTTATTAGTTTTTCCATCTAGATCTAGGTATTTAAGGTTGCCTCTAGATGTCAGAAATTGCTGTTTAGATGATTTTCGTTTTAATAAATGATATTTAGATTTAATTCACAGAAATGAAATAGGTAACATTTTCAGTAAAATCAAGTAGCATTTCGATTAAATGAACGTTGAAGATTAAAATCACTTTTAGTTTATCAGTCCTATGAAATAAAGTTCTTTGACTTTAGAAACACTGGGTGGACCAAAATTCAGGAAAGTATTTATTTTCAAACATGAATTACAACAAATGTTCAAATAGGCGGTCTCTGATTACTTGACACTTGTGTTTAGGATGAATACAGGATTTTTGAACATTTCTCAGGGTTTGAGCGCCGATATTATAACAGGCAGATTTGATTTTCCTTCTCAAGTGCAGCAATTGTTTGGGGACGATTTCGATAGACTCATTGACTTCAGTAGCGTTAGATCGAGAGTCCGTAGCGACCATTCAACGGGACCTCACGTCCCGATCTGCGTATTCGGGAATGTTGAGTTAAAAAACGTCCCCTAATATTCACCAGTGGATTCAGACTTTGGGCCGACCCTGTATACCTGCAGAATTTAGATGTTTCTAAACTCAATTTTTAGATCTAAGCCAATGGCAACATTGGAGTGGATTCTACCAGAGTTAGAACTCGGTCCGCCAATTCCATGCCCCGTGTCGTTAACCGTTAAGCCATCCGTACTTCCGTCTCCAATTAAAGAGTAAAAAAATTGAAGTTCAATGTCAAAAATGTTACTGCGTTCTAAATACAAAAAGTGATAAAAAAGAAAAGGAAGCGATTTTTTAACGTTAGAAACCTTCAAATGAGTTATTCCTGTCTCATTTTTTAGTTACGTCTTTCTTATTTTTACTTACACCTTCCTATTTTTACTTATTCCTTCGTTATTTATGTACGGCTCAAATTTTTCCTTTGATAGTCTTTTTACTGTAACCGCTCTCCTGCGATTTCTCGCAACCAACAGATTATTTTTATGTTAAACGCTTTTTAAAATACTTGATTTTCTTGTAATATCTCCAGCGTGTTTGATTTATTTCTTCTTTTCTTCATTTTGCCAGGATATTGTTTTTTTTTTCTTCACCTTTTTCCTTGTGCCCAGATCAATAAATCCTGGTTTAAGTTTTGTTCAAGCGGATGAAAATCTGTGTTGAAAAGGTCAAACTTTGTTTCACTGTCGTCTGTTAGTCTTTTGCAACTCTTTTTTGAATTCTTGTTTATTGCGATAAGAAGAAGAACTTGAGACTTGATAGAACTTTAAATGAAAAAGGTGAACAAAGAGAATAACTACACTGGTTCTCAACCTTTTTCGCTCATGCACCCTTTTCACCGTATTTCAGAATATCATCCTCGCTAGTCTGACTTGAAAGGTGCATTCAATCAAAATCATATGCATAAAATATTGAAAATATTTTTTTTTCTCTTTATTAGCATATATATATATTTACCTGGATCATATTTTTTGAAAGAGAAAGTAATTTAGCTATAATAAGTGCTCCAAAAAATCAATATTCCAGATATTAATCTGTCAATTCGTGGTCCCCATTCATCTAAAATTCGCCTTTGGTTTAACAAAATCTTAGGGGTGGTATGTGCAGTCTAAAGGTGAAGATATTCAATTGTAAACCATCGTGATTTAAAGAAAGTTAAGTAAATTAGGAAAAACATATTTGATTTCATTTTGTTGATAAAATTAAATGAGATATTGTTCACTAATATTAATACGATCATTTTAAAATGTTTTATTTCATTGAAGAGTCAAAGATATCGTTCACTTTTACGAATGCATACATTTTAACTGCATTATCTCTAAGTCTGCCAGGCCTAGTAAATTCTATTTGGTATTCCCATTGGCGTACCGACATGGGGGCGCCCTGGGTGACACCATCAAGAGCATGAAATTAGTTTTACAAAAATAAAAATACTTTTACGTACTTGGAGTAGGTTCTTAAACAGTTGAGTAAAATTGTGGTCATGTATTTCTGATTATCTTTTAACTTTTTTAGAACTTATGAGATAAGATCATCTTTGAATACTTAGACTAATATCCTCATCTTTGTTGATGATATCATTACATTTCGGCTGATGTGCTTCTGGACCTTACGAAGAAGAATACATTGGTGGTCGAAATATTGTGGTAAAAACAACAAAGATGAGGATACCTGGGACATTCAGTCAGTTAATGGAGAGTTGGGGCTCTCTTTAAGGGAGGGCGGAGTCGGGTATTCGGGTGCTTTTCTGCGAAATACACAATGTTTTGATTACTGTCAGAGTTGTGCCCCGTGCAAAATAAAACAGAAAAAATCAGTATTCATTCGCCTCTCCACGAAGGCAAATTCAACACAACGAGGGGCCACATACGCATACGAAATAGTCTAGTTCTCTCAGGACTGGCCTTTTGTCTCACCTCAGGCATCTAGGAATAATCTTGACCCCCCACTCCTCTTAGAGCAAAAGATGGTTTCAGCCTGGCACAACGATCCCCTGGAACTATATAGACAGTTGTTAACCCATGGTCGTGAATGACTAAGTGGGATCACGATACCCCACTATAATTGCAGCCAAGAGACCCTAAGTGGAGGAAACTTTCGCCGAGTTGGGAATATATGAGCCTTGTTAGTCTAGATGTAGATACCACGTGTACGTTTATATTTCTTGTCTGTAGTATTTGCCAAGGGAAATATCGATTGGATGATACTTATCGAATAGTATCCCTTACCTTTTTTTGCAAATGCATAGAACTCTGGGTTCATTCTGGTTGAACCTAAACTAGAAAAGGAAGAGCAACATGGTTTTTGATATTTCAAAAGTACAATGCGTATATATATATATATATATATATATATATATATATATATATATATATATATATATATATATATATATGCACACAGACACACACATGTATACCAAAGTACAAAATCAGTAAATCAGATGTGTGATGACTTTATTTCATAAGGTGCTCTATACACAACGATTTGGTCAGAGTGGAACTTTAGATTATTATTATTATTATTATTATTATTATTATTATTATTATTATTATTATTATTATTATTATTATTATTATTATTATACTATACTATACATATGTATATATATATATTTATGTATACGTATATATACATATATATATGTGTGTATGTGTGTATGTGTGTGTGTGTGTATATATATATATATATATATATATATATATATATATATATATATATATATATATATATATCCTCGAAACGGTTACATGGTAAACAACTGATGATCCGAACAAGAAAAAAAAAACACACATCATGAACCATAACATCTGATTCTGTGTAAACATGAAAAACACTCAAAAGATGCATAAATCACATAAACAGATATTAGGAAATAGTTGACTGAAATGGCATAATTTTTTTGAAAAAAGTTTTGTGTGTTCAGTATTTAAAACTGTAAAGCTTTCTTTCTCTCTCTCTCTCTCTCTCTCTCTCTCTCTCTCTCTCTCATATATGTATATATAAATATATATAATTCTAAAGTATATCTTATAATTTACAAATGAATAAATATTCGTATAAGATAAAACGGATGTATCAAGCTTTGTTAACAGCTTCTTTTTTTTTTCGTTTTTTTCTAAACAATCCGTCATATAAAAATAGTTTCAGTGTAATATCGATAATCTGGAATGTGATAAGGTAAATTCTATTTATTTCATTTTGCATTTCATGAAGTTTCCAAAGCTTGAGTAAGAAAAATAATATTTACTTTCAGAATCGTAACGAGATATTCTTTGTGTAAGAAAATTCTTTTATTATGGTGCAAAATGTTAGGTCTTTTTCGTTAGTCCTTGCCATACAAATGAGCATAGCTGTTACAGTTCAACGTATTTTTGTTTTTTAAATAAATGCAAATCAAACGAAAAAGGTAAATGTCCACAACACAAACTAATGTTTGTTCTAGCCTAACCCTGAGCCTGGGTTATATTCTCGATAATACAATAACAGCCAAGTTACCAAAATGTCTCACACTTTTGTAGCAAATAAAAGTAAGGTGTGCTCAAGGGGGTCCGCTGGGAGCAGTCAAGGAGGGCATTTCCACCTCCCCTGGATCAGCCCTTCTCATTTATTATGTAACAGGGTTGCCACTATGATATATAACGCATATATTCTGTTTATTTAGTGTGGTGGGGGCTAAAGAAAATGACCCAATACATTTTTAGCAGTTAGGCATAATGTAGGGGAAGTGGTCTGGGTTGTAAAATTTCAAATCCTCGCACACTCAATGTTGAAAACGGTGCACAAGTAGAAGAAATAAGAAGATTTATGGAAGAAAAATAGAAGTAAATGTATAAATTATATCGTTTTTGCTTTGAATAAATCAAATTGATAAATTATTCCGCCTTGCTTCATAATTTTGCGACAGATCGCATGTCTACGTCACGTCTGTTGTATTTCAATCGGGGCCACCTTCCTTACATTGCACCAGCAGTTACAGGAACCTAGGACCGCCGACGGGAATGCAACACGCGTTTATACACTAGAACAGGCGCCAGTAGGATATTTCACGGCCTTTAGTTGGCGAGGTCGCTCTTATTAGATATATTAGTCACAGAACTGCCCCATACCCCGGTAACTATTTAAGATAGAAGCATGCAGTTTTGACCATTCGATATCGTGTACTGAAGATTCATTTAGATTTGAAAAAAACAAAAATAAAGCAATACAAAACGATTCGACCCGGCCTGTTCGTCACGCTTGTTAAAGTTTAATAACTCGGAAACTAATGAAGATGGGAACATGAGGTTTTCACCAATCGATAGCTTATTATTTCAAAATTTATTACGACAAGTGTGGTGGTTTTAGTAAATAGGGAACTACTGCAGTTTTTCTGAACCAGGTAATTCTTGCTTATACGAACGTAAAACACGGTAGCTAAACACAGCATACAAAGGACGTCATTTTACATCCGTATAAAAAAGGATTTCCTCATTTTTTGTGAATCTCAGGAAAAGATAAAAATTTTGTGAATATGTTTTTGCTTAACCGTAGAACGAAAAAACAGTATTTACGAAAGCAAGGAAACATTATACATCCGCTTTTAGTGAAGATTCGTTTCTTGTTAGAAACCGTTAACCTAAACTGTCAACTTTCTTCTGTTTTCAAGTCCGTTCGGCTTGCGACGTATGTATGTATGTATGTATGTATGTATGTATGTATTGATGGATGGATGGATGGATGGATGACGCGTACGTGTTGCACCAATGGAGCTAGAGGGTTAAAAATTTAAACATTTACTCCTTATCAAGTCTGACTGTTATTTTTTCAATTTTTTACACCTCCATAGATTTTTGCAATCTAAGTTTATGCTAAATTGGTCCCTATTTTTTTCTGGAAAATTCAGACTTTTTAGTGATTGCTGTCCGACATTTTCACTCCTATCAATGTTTTTCATTGATTACCACCGACACAGCATGTCCCCAAAGGTCACGTGACGGATGATTGGAGATGAGGGTTGAAGACTCAACTTCGATTGAGACAGTGTGTGTGTGTGTGTGTGTGTGTGTGTGTGTGTCCAGTGTACTCAAATGCTCTTGGGGAAAGGCATGGCTCCATCTCTCCCGAATAGAGCAGGGTGAAGTGAATCACGCCGCTTCGGGTCGCTGGTCACTTTTACGTCTATTTCAATAATCGAGACAGAAAAGAAATATTGTGGTATGTGCAGCCTAGAAAGGGATGGCTGAAGTCGTTGCCAGTTCAAGCACAATACTTACTTAATGAACTACACACGCACACGGGTGAATGTACACACTCTCACACACACAAACACACACACGCGCGCGCGTGCGCACACACACACACACACTCGTGTGTCAGGAAAAGAGTGATAATGCAAAAGAGATTCCTCGTAGAATTTTCGGATTAAAACCATCATATATAAATTGGTAACGTTGATCTACTCATTTGCAAATAGAGCTAGGACTTAAAATCCTCCCCACAAACATCATCAGGATACATCAATTTTATTTCTTCACTTCTTGGCATTTTCTATTAGGGACTGTCAACCAAAACTGTCTCCAAAACTAACAACATAGTTTTTTTTTTTTCCAAAGTTGGCCTGGCCGGCTATTGATGAAGGTATGTATATATCACGCGCAATGGTGCTAGGAGGCTGGAAATTTGAACATTTTCTCCTTATCATGATTAGAAAAAAACTTTTTTTTCAGCTTTTAAATAGTGGGGGTTCAATTTGCAATGTTGTCTTATCTTAGATTGGTCCCAAATTTGTGCCCAGCTACGTTCATGCATGTTTTTTCCTTAATTTTGCCTTTTTTGTGATCCAACAAAAGGCAAGAGAAGTAGCTTATGTACTGATCACTTTTTTTCAATTCTCTCGGCCTGCTGCCAAAAGACGCTGGTCACGTGTGCGTATGTAGGTCCGAAATTAACTTGGATACATTTTTTATTAGATATATTTCATCTCTGACTTATAAAGTAAGCAGTCATTTCAAAGCACCCTTTCTGTAGGTTTCTTTTCACTGCAGAGGAGGCTGCTTATTGTGGTCACTTTTCGACAGCTTTTTTAGATAACAATAACCGATTGATGACATTAACCAAAGGACATACAAATAGGAACAATTCACATTCAATATTATAAATTCATTGTAAAATTATTAAATCCATTTATATAAGCAACTTTACTTCATAAAAAAAATCGATCTGATCAACGTACATTTTTATGAGTGTTTTGGACCGAGTAATTTAGATAACAATAACTGTTTGATAACATTATCCATGATTATAATGAGTGGATTCCTTTCAAATATTGAAATCTAATATCTATGCTTTAAATTCTTTACCATGTTTTGATTACTTTTTTCTCGAAAATTAGCGAAGCATCAGGTTTTTAAATAATCCCCGACGCGGATCCAGGGTAGGAGGCAAAAACCCTTCTCCTGATCTGGAAGAGCACATCGAATTTTTTTTCAAATATCTAGATGGAGAAATTTTTAAACTAAAAAAAACCCCAAGTAATCCTAAATAATCATGAATAAACCTTAAAAACACAAATATATCGTATCCAACGTCTATTTACACGGATGGAGTGAAAATAAATGGATGTTCCCCTGCCAAATATCCTGGATCCGCACCTGAATTCACTCGAAATGGCTTCAAGAAGGGAATTTGTTTTGACATTCTCATTTCCAATGTAGTTTATGTTAATTCCTTGTCTCTTCTAGATTTCAATATCTTTCACGAATCCCTTGAGGCTAAATTAGTAATCTTGATATCAAAAATTGTAAATAGCAAAATGTTAAAATTAATCAGATGTCAAAATTGAGTCTGTATCAAGTTATTACAAATGGAACCTTTTGATGCACTGACTGCAGTTATTTTTTAACCGATTAACTTTGAAATGCGGAGTAATAAAATGAAAAAGAAGTTTGTTTGTGAAGATCTTCTCGCCCTCAATCCATCGCATTATATACCACCTGGGGGTGATTGCATCCCAGGTTAAGAACCACAGGTCTACTTGCATGGCTAACTCTCTGATGGTGGCAAACTGAATGTGGACACACTCTCTCCATCGATCTGTACGTCCATCTGTAATAAATAAAGCTATGTCTGTATTTCTCTTTCTGTCTCTCCCCCACGGAAACACACACATACACAGACATACACAGACCCACGCAAGCACCCATAAAGAAACCCCCTCTCTCACACACACACTCTCTCTCTAGCACACACACACACACGCAAACGAGAAGACACACATACACACACATACACGCACGCCCCAACACGAATTTGCACACACGAATGCACATGCGCACATGCACACACACACACACACACACACACACACACACACACACACACACACACACGTTATTGTATATGTTTGATCTATGATTTGAGGAACCACATAGTTAACCATTAATTCTGGCTCTTTCCTTTTTAGTCGTTGACAAAATATTGTTTGAATTCTGAATTTCATTTAGAAAAATAAGTTATTTTCGCAACAATAATTTCGAATCATCTTTTCTATACTTATGTTTTATCATAACTTAATGATATTTCTCCTCGTGGGGTTGTTTATTTGAAAAAATAATGCAAATATCCACAAGTGATATGTTAAGTTTAGCCTTTCGATTCACAGATGTAATGTAAAATAGCTTTGATAAAAGCATTTATATCATAACTCAAAAACTTGGAGTGAAATTGTTTTGAAAGCGATTTTATCTCTACACAACGTAAGCAAATAATTGAGATCCTTGGAAAATAATACGAAAAACACTCAAGTATTTTGGAATATTAACTATCTTAGAGCGAATATTCTCGAACAATTTCTTATCTTCATTGAAACTAGCAGATTCTAATGAAACAGCTCGGAAACATTGTGAATCTCGATATTTGTAATTAAAAACCCTCCCTTCTAAAAGAATGACATTTAACTTTTGCTAACTTTTACGGTTCATAAACTAGAAATACATATATACCTGTGAAAACTATATCTATAACAATACATAACAATATATAAATATATATATATATATAAATATATATATATATATATATATATATATATATATATATATATATATTTATATAAATATATATATATATATATATATATATATATATATATATATATATATATATATATATGTGTGTGTATGGAAATTTATTCGCTTCCCCACAATGGCGGAATGTGACACAAGGTTGAGTTCAAGGCAGTTTCCTCTCCATCTTCTTCCATGATGAGCATGATTGCGCCAATCCCTTTTTTTATTTCGTCTTTCCATCTTTTGTCTGGTCTTTTCCAATTGCGTTTACTGTCCCACCACGTCGGTTAGCCTTTGATCCATCCTTCTTCTCGCTACGTGCCCTGCCCATCTCCATTTTTGCTGCTAAATTACTTGTATTCATCATCCTAATCCTGTCTAGATTCTATGAGGATTTTTTTACTGACAGTAAGAGTTATTCCTAGGATTGCTCTCTCCATAGTCTTCTATATTATTCAGAGTTTTTTTTCCCAGTGGTTTTGTAAGTTTCCAAGTTTCACCCTCGTACGTCATAGGTAGAATTCTGCATTGATTGCATACTTTACATTTCAAGCATATTGGCTATTTGCTTTTTAGTACGTCTCTATTTATACCAAATGCTTTCCAGCCAACTGTCTTATTTCCTTTACGAGGTCTTTCTTGAGCTTTATTGCTTGACCTAGGTAAATGTATTCCTTAACTTATTACAAGTTTTTCTCTGTCTATTCTTTTCGAGACTTTATCGTTGAACATTATTCTTGTCTTTGTTTTGTTCTTTAACCCAATTTCTGGCTTTCTCCGTCAAAATCACAAGTTGTTTCTAGATCCCCATGAGTTTCTTTTATCAATGAATTGTCATGGCAGTACCTTAAATTACTTGAATATTCTCCACGGCTACCCCTACGTTTTCCTAGTCTATTTTTCGACATTTTGCACTTTCACTTTTCAGGGTGGCGTTGAACATTAACACGGACACGAAATTTTTTAGGGAAAATTCATACTGTCCCAAAGCATGTCATGCAAGTCGGTTATTTTCCGATCACTGTTAATAGACCATGTTTTCTGCGTTTTTATATTTTTTTAATTTGATAATAAGAATTTGATTTTAATACAACCATTTAAATTTGGGTTTTAATGCTATAGGTTGAATTTCATTTGGGGGGATCATCAGCCGTTTTTATGGACCTGTTTCGGGAATTTACAAAAACAGTACAGGTATTTTACCATGACACCTCCTAGCTGTATAGACCGAACACAAGTAGACCACACGTATGGTAATGTTTAGATTTGTAATATCATTATTATTTGTGGTACATCGATGATGATTCATTTGAGTTTTCTTTTCTTTTGTCATTAATAAGGTTAGTATATTCTTTCATTTTAACGTTTAGATTCAGGGTATTATTATAAAATATGCTAAATGGATGTTGTTTATTTTGTGAATTGGATATAATATTTGAAGCGAATGATTTACATATATATATATATATATATATATATATATATATATGTGTGTGTGTGTATATATATACGGTTATGTGCGTGTGTGAGTGCACATATGCACACAAGGCACGCGTATCAGCGTGTAATGAAGCTGTGAGTGTATGGGAATCAATAGTTCTTTTCGTTTTTTCAGAGCAATAGCGTTAATACGGCACACATCTTTTATTATCATTATTTTCCTTCACGGTTTAATGAATCTACATGAATTGACAATTAACGCTAAAATCGATTTTGTTAGATGTTAATTCATTCAAGCATTTAAGGTCAAACGATATTTTTTGTTATTAATCATTTCATTGCTAGGCAGAATCGTAGTTTACGTGCGTAAAATGGAGATAACTCCTGTTATACTTACAATGATGAAAGGCTTGCAAGATTATCTCCTCCATGAAAGAAAATCAGAAAAAAATGCCAAAATTGTATTGTTATTGTATTGAATAAATCAAATTGTTAAATTGTCTTTATTTGTGCGCCGTTTTTGATATGAAATGAGCGTGTGTGTGAAGAAATATGACAAAATACACGAGGTAAACATCGAACAAATATTAGTCCAATTAACACGTGCATTTTTCTTAATTACTCACGTGAAAAGTTTAATTTTGAGTGTATATGCCTTAGTTTAGGAATTAAACGAAATATCACTCAAACCATAGAAATATAGCCAGGGGAGCACTTGGATAGTTCATTTTAATCAGAGATTTTCAAATTCATTTGATGATGATTTTATAATATTAAATGATCAAAATCATAATCGAAAGTATTTACTCGTCAAAGACGGTGGAATTCCGCAGGTTCAGCAAGTTCATTATGATCCAAGAGACGCGGAATGAAATTATTGTCATTAAGAAATTAGAGACAAATAGTTGTATCAATGAATCAGATACACTGTTCTTGATCCACGCAAAATTATTTTCTCTGAAAGAATTTTGGGATCATGGATCACTTCAACATCATCCATTCCCCTTACGGTGGCCATTAGGAAAGTCTACTCCTAAGTTTCGTCAATTGAACGTCTTGCCCCTAAAGCAGTCTAAGGGGAAGATGTTTTAGAGTGAACCATCGTAATTTAGAGGAAGTTGAGGAAACTAAGGAATGCATAGCAGTTAATTTATTTTATTGATAAAATCAAAGAAGATATCCATACCTCGCATAAATGAAACACGGCAGCCCGTGCGTGTACCACAACTTATCATCTAAAATATTAGCTGAACACAATCCTGAGACAAATTGATTTTCATCTAAAATTGTCTAAAAATTTGGATCTTCTATCCAAGATTATCTCTAAATATACCAGTACAGGATTGGTGCATTGATCCAAAATGACCATCGAGACCCCAAAATCCATTTAAAAAAAAAGAAAGAAGGTTTTTAGATTGTACCAAGTGGTTTACTCATTTGTGGATCCACGGGGATTCAATATTGTTCACTGTTGGGAACAAATACATTTTTAAATGCTTCATTTTATCGACAAAGTTAAAGAAGATATTGTTCACTCTTGAATACATAAATCTTTGAAATGTATTATCGTCAAATCTGTCCTGTCTCATACATTTCTGTAGATATTCTTTTAAAAAGTGGGATATGCATATACTTATACTTTAATAATTCCGTTATAATCAGGTAATAACGGGTCTTTCACAAGCAAAGGAAGAATTAAGTTTTTGAACATATTATAAGGATCATCGTAGAATGGTAACTAAATTTTACATTAATCGATTGCATTTACATTGAACATGATAACAAAATTACATATATTGGCAGGTCATAGGAGTTACTTGTATTTTCTTTCGTTTTCTCCTTTACTAAGAGAATTGTTAGAGAGGCTGCAGAGAAGAGCTACCAAACAGGTAACACGAGTAGAAAACCTGCTGTATGAAGACAGACTTAAAATACTACAGCTTCCCACTCTACAATGCAGAAGGTTGTGAAGTGACCTGATACACACCTACAAAATAACACACAGCATGGTATGGTAGACATGGACGTAAATACTCACTGTAAGATACACTAACAGTGTAAACCCATGCTACACCGTGAACAACACACTGGTCACAGTTACGAATACCGAATACACCCCACCTGGCATTGTAGACAGCTTTATGACATCATCATCATCATCATCATCATCATCATCATCATCATCATCATCATCATCATCAGTCTTTTAATGTCTGTCGTTGGACATAAACTTTCCCCAGGATTCGTCCCAATTCCCTATCATGGGCGTCGCGGAGCCAGTATTTTCTAAATTTGTTCAGCTCATCTCTTCATCTTGTGTTGTGTCGGCCTCGGTTTCGCTTGTGATCTCTGGGGATCCATGTTGTGAGTCGTGATGTCCATCGGTTGTCTGTCGTTCTTGCAACATGGCCTGCCCATTGCCATTCAAGTTTTTTTAATAGATTCTGTGATGTCACTGACTCCCGTTTTCTTCCTTATATACTGTGCTGTCTTGTGATATTTCCGTTTGAGGTTGAGCTTGAATCTCTCATGTACTTGTTGCATGCTTTTCAGTTTGCAGGTTTGTGACATCAAGATCCTTTTAATACTGAAACTCCCTTTCAGATCGATTAGTAAATTCTATATCTATTAACACGTTTAAAAATTTATCAAAAGAAACTAGCTTACCACACAAATATGAAATAGTCTCAAATACTCACTCCTTAAATGCGGATCTGTGTTATATCTGTTCGATGTATATTCAGTTGGTATTCTCTATGATATAAACTTTATGATGCAGTCAACTGAAGGATTTCTATTCTGGAAAGTGAAACTCTAAGATAGGAGTATCTAACATGTGACCCACATGCCGAATATTTGCTTGTTTTTATGAACTTCATGCGAACCAGAGAGTACAATAAATACATATTACATATTTTTGTGTTACTCACCTAAAATGTGATCGCATATTGCACGTAGATATGTTATCTCACCCGCTTACTGCGCACTCATATTATATTTGACCCGCTATTATTGATGAGTTTGTCACCACTACTGTAAAGTTGATTGAAGTTTGTGTTTATCAAGCAATAAAGTTATTTTGGTTCAGAAGTATAAAGGAATTCCATTTAGTGTTTCCTGTGGCCATTTTTAGGTTCTGCAAAAATTATACAGAGAATCCATTTTGAAGTTTTCTTTTTCTTTTAATAAAACCATTATTTATTATTAATTTGATATAAATTCAAGAGAAGTCTTCAAACGACTTCTTCAAGATTTTCTGAAATTGTTCAATATATTTTAAATCATGCATCAGATTGAAAAATACTTTTGGATTGTTATTGTTGCTAAGAATCTGATAATCCCTTGATACAAATACAGAACATGTAACTGCAGGTCTCATAATTAGTATTGCCAAGAGTAGTTGCTTATCTGTGGTTAAATATGCTTTTAAATGGCTAAAATCGGACACATTTGTCAATTTTATAACAGTAAAAATGTAATGTATACTGATTTAAAACTCACTTATTAAGTAAAATAACTATGTACTAAGACTCAAATTAATTATAAAATACTGCATTTACTTTTCGAACTATTTCTTATCTTCATTGAAACCAGCAGATTCTTATGAAACAGCTTACAGACATTGTGAATCCCTATTTTTTAATGGCCACGTTTTCGATTATCATGGGTTTTTATCAGCTAAATTAAAGAGAATCAGTCAGATTTAGCAGAAAAGGCACATTTAGCAAACAGTTGTTAAATGAGCCTTTTCCGCTAAATCTGACCATTAATTGTTTCGAAATTTTATTTAGAATTTAAATATCCCTGTAGATACAGCACTCATTTCGCTCTAATTTCCTTGGGAAAGGCATAAATTTCTCTCTCATCCCCAACATGCCAGGATGACCAGGTAAGGCTGAGCACCCCAACATGTCTTATTGGGGAAGACCTACGACCTTGGTTATTATATATTTATGGCGGTAAAATGAAATGGATGCCTTTATGGCATTCAATTTTATCTGTATTTTAGTTTAATATTAACGAAAAAATGTCCTTAGTCCCCTTTAAAG
Source organism: Thysanoteuthis rhombus (assembly GCA_963457665.1). Classification (NCBI taxonomy): domain Eukaryota; kingdom Metazoa; phylum Mollusca; class Cephalopoda; order Oegopsida; family Thysanoteuthidae; genus Thysanoteuthis; species Thysanoteuthis major. The sequence continues at coordinate 43,422,004 of OY735213.1, forward strand.
CAACACTTTTAGGATCGCATGCACCGGGAAAAGTCATCTGGAATCGCCATCAATTGCCTCGTCGCTTTCCCCACCATTTCGTCCACAGTTAAAAATCTCTTAAAAAAAAACAAACCCAAAAACAAAAACAAAAAAAAAAAGAAGAAAAACAAAAACCAAAACAAAACAGGAGTCGCAAGAAGCCGAATCTAGATTGTAAGGGTGGTGTTGACAGTCCTGAGTTTTGCGATGCTTTGCCCAAACGCTCTGCACAAGACGTGAAGAACCGACAAAATCGATCATCGTGAATAGACGGTCACTCGGTACGGTCACTTAATGGCCTCTCATTGCCGACTGAATAAACTCACGAGAGAGTGTCTGTTAACAAAAGCAGAGTTAGGACACCTCTGATTGAGGGCTCTCGAGATATTCAAAATGGCTGTATACTTCCCGAACAGACCTCGTACTTGAATGATCTGACAGTCTAAATATAAATATCGAACCCAGCAATCGATATCAGATTCTTCGGAACACAAAGATATTACTAGTCCCGCTTGATCCTCTAAAACACAAAGAACGAAATGCGAGCTTCAATTGGTGCAAATAAATTAACGTCAGACGATCAAAATCATTTTGTTTGTGAAATAGTCAACATCGGTGGTACTATACCTTTTTACTTCATGCCCTTCATCGACAGCTCAATATATATATATATATATATATATATATATATATATATATTGTAATAAAAAAATTTGATGATGAAAAGTTATGATCCGATGCTAAATTTTTGAAACAAGAACATAGTCTAATCAAGATCCTAATTATTTTTATGAAACATAACTATGCTATAATAATATCTCTTTGATTTACAGTATCAGCTGAAAAAATTCTTTTTTCCAAATTTGATAATCTATTGAGACCCTTGTGCCTGATATTTACAGCAAATGGTCTTGATTTCTGATTTACTTAGCTTCAGTCTTTTAAAGTCACGGAATGCTTTTTTGCTCTTCAAACCTGTCACTACTCATGTGGCTATTATTTTAGGAAAATCATTACTTAATGGAGATTGAGAATGAAAATATTTTGATTTTTTATCCTGATTTTCTTTTTCTTTTCAAACAGTCATGTTCATTATTTATATTTTGGATAATATGATGTGTTAATTGATTATAGAACAGCGTAAATACTTATTTCTAAAAATTTTATAAGTCAACATTCCGCACGATTTCCATTCTTCCTTAAAGATATAAAGTCTATAGTAAACTTTACTTATATCTCTAAGATTCTGTGGACCTTGGCCGTGAACATGGGGCCTCGCAAAAAAAAAAAAAAAAATGAAATGTTTCCAATTGGGCCCTGCATCTCCCGAGGCTGGCCCTGAAGACTGAGATAGTCCTTCTCATTACTCTTTTGTCGCAATTGTAGTCATTGGTATTTATTCATTGTTTAATCTATAGACTTGTGATATATGCTGGTTATTTCCTCACCCTAGCCAAAACAGAATAAAAGGCAAACTGAACGGACATTTGCACATAAGACTTTATTTCCGTTATCATGTAAAGGGCGCCTTCGCCAGTTGTGGTGGCTCCTCTGCTGTTCGTATTACAAAATAATAGAGCTGTCCACGATGATACGGTAAATGCTGAATAGTATAATTATGTAGAAGTGGCTAGAAAAGGAGAGTGAAGGACATGGAGGTGTATTCGAGATAAATAAGTGGGATGCGGGCGATGGTCTGTGTTCGCTCACTAGGCCGTTCTTATTTCAACGTCGATTTGGGAAAAAAAGAAGCTCGTTGCAGGCTCGCTAACAATTTCGTTGGCTGATTAGCTGATTCAGATTGTGTTGAGGCTTCTTGGACAGCCAATATGACCACGCCAAACCTGCATCGCCGTATTGATACCTTCTGGGAAATTGACAGGTTAAGAGAACAACGGAACCAAACCAAAACAACAGATAACTAAACAGGACTGATTAGTAATAGAAACCGTCACGTAACCAACGTATTTTGGCAGCTTGCAGTGTTGGGGTGATCAATTTAAAATAATTGTGAAAGAAGGGTGATCAATAAATAAGGTACTTCTCTCACATTTTGTTGAGTTGTGATCAGTTTAAAAAGTCTGAATTCTTAACAAAAAACAAAAAACAAACAAAAAACTAGCGTGAACATAGCTAGATACACACCAAGAGATCACTTTAGCATAAATTTACATCGTTTATTTACCCCGTCTCCCGTACTAAAAACATTTTTATGAGGAGATTCGAAAAAAAAGTTTTTTTCTTGACATAATAAGGATTAAACGTCCGAATTTATATACGCCCTAGCTTCATTGATGTAGCGATAAATGAATACATAGATACATACAGATCAGCTTAAAAACTGAAGAAACCTGTGTTGACAGTTAGGTGGCAGTTCTGCTTGCCTCTTTCTGATTAGCGTTAGGTTTTTGCGCCTGAAATGTCCTTTCGTGTTTCATCTTGTGGAGAATAATTCTTGAAGTGACAAATTTATAGATGTTACTAGTCAATCCCAGTTGAGAGACAAATCATGGATATATTTGAATTCCTATGCGATGATGTTTTAGAGAATGAACTACGCAACTCTTTTTAGTTGAACAGTTCATTATTTCAAATAATGGGCAGTAGCATTTCCTTTTGTTGCTACTCGAAACCCCTTGAAACAGACCTAGAGAGCCGAAATGTTTACGTGTCGTCCTACAGACATAGAGCTTTAAACAAACTGTACGTTGAATGTCAACTCTCATTTCATTTGTTCATTTGATCATTCATATGTACCTTGATCAAGAACTGGTATTGGTATGCTATACCTTCTTGGTAATCTCTATGTCTATACTACAGCATATCAATATTTCAGGTACGAGCAACAAACAGAACCGAAACTAAATTCATATAATGAAAGTTAGTAGTTTATCAGAATAGCGTTTTTGTTTGCCGTGCCCATTACTGTGTATGAGATATTTTACCAACGGAAATGCAACTTTCAGATAGTAAAGTCCATTTTGGAGGACAGAGAAATAAAAAAAATCACACTGTTAATCATATAAGTAAAATGCATTTTTCTCAGATTTAATATAAATAGAGATATAATTCGTCATTACTGGAGGTTCTTGAACCCTTATCAGCGATGGTGTCAAGTTATAAGCGATGCTTTTACTGAATTTGTGACCACTGAACCTAAAATAAGTTATAAAAACTCGCCATCACTGCGAATGATTGAATGACCGTAGCATCAAAATCTAAAGTCATGTTGAGAGAAAACCTTCTAAAACGTCTGGAAACATTTAGATTCTACTTTAAAATGTATTTTATAGTATATGCGGAGCGCTTTTTTTTGAAGTTCTGAGACTAGACGCAAACACTTTATCTGTTGTTTACTAACGTTAGTCCTATACAAATAAACAACCAACTATCGTTGGGGTCAATATAGAATTGAATAGATAAGAGCGAAAAATGATAACCCGAAAGTGAAGATCAGGGAAAATGAAAGGGTTTCTTCTTAGTTTTTAAAGAATATGTCAGCAAAAATTGAGATACATCTTATTTGACCGAGCATCTTATATGCTTTAAAATACAGCAAATAGAGTTTCTGGCGACTGTGACGCTTGGGTACTGACACCTTATCTTTTTTTTTTTTCTGGCGTGATATAAGTCGATACCGTTTATCGAGTTCAGAATGGTTTCAATATTCTTAACGACTGTCATACTGTAACAGATTTCACCCAAAATGCTATGATATAGAGTAATTATGCTTAACTAAGAAATAAAGAAGGGAACGATTCCCAAAACAGCAAAAAGAGGACTTGAGGTAGTGGGGATGGAGAGGTGAAACGAATTCATATTTATTGAAAAGACCAAGAACTTAATTCTGGATTGAATAAAAATTCACTGTTCTCCCTCGTTGAATTAATTTTCTTTGTCTTCGTATCTCAATAGCAATCGTTGTTCAAATGTCTGCTTGACTCGACACCAGCATTTGATCCAGTACTTCTTAACTTGGGGCAAATTTTCCCCAGAAGGGATTTTTTTTGTTGTATGGCGAAAAATTTTGGCACAGACACACTACCATTCTCATTATCAAAATTATATTTCTGATACTTCAAATGATTCAACCGAATCCAGGCCCAAGTTGAAAGATTCAGTGATAAAATGTGCTTAAAAATCTTTTCATTCTTACGTTTGATCCTTATATCTCGAAACTGTTACTAAAACTATCAACATAGGTTTTGTCAGTATTCAGGTTGGTCTGGCTGGCTAGCTATATATGCAGTGCACCTACAAGCCAATGACTTAGAGGACTGAAAATTTACGCATTTACTCCTTATTATGTCTAGAAAAAGCGCTTTTTGTTTTGTAAATATGCCACTGAAAAGGTTTATTTTTTATTGCACCTGCGTGTGAGGGGAGGGGTAGAGAAGTAACTTATCCATCGATCACTCCTTTTTTTCCATTTTTTAAAATTGCTCATCCCCAACACAGCATGGTGCCAAAAGACGTTGGATACGTGATGGCTTCCATTCAATGACAAACCAGACTTGTTTCTCTTATTTTTGTATGTTATAGCAAACGATTTTCATCCTTTTCTTATCTATTGGATAGAAAGGGTAACTCTAGATGGTTGAACTGTGTAAAGGGTAAATTACACGAAGCAGGATGTGACCGGTCAGATTTTGATCGGACAAGTCCAGCCGAATCTCCTTTACTTCCAAGTAATTCTGCGTGTTTTGTGCCTCGTTGTTTCACCTTGTGTCTTTTGTCTGTCGAAGAAGAGAGGTAGACAATTGGAGAGGGCTTGAAAATAAACAATGAGTGATTTTTGCTTGACTGACAATTGCAATCGCCAAATACTGAAAGACGGTCAATCGGCAGGAGAGAAAATGGAGTCAAGTAGGCGTGATGTAGATTTTTTTCCTTTTTTTTTGGCAGCAGAATCTATCGTGGAAGGAGGAGAAGAAGCAGGAGGTAGAGAGGGAGGAGAAGATTGTGTGTGTGTGTGTGTGTGTGTGTATGTGTGTGTGTGTGTGTGTGTGTGTGTGTGTGTGTGTGTGAGTGTGTGTGTGTGTGAAGTGACGTTAGTGGACATCGACGAGTCACAGATCACCAGTGAGGCGTTGGAAAAAATGTCTGGAAAGTTTTCTCCTTTCGCTTCAGAGCGGGATAATTTTCGCTCACTCTTGCGCAACCCACCCCTACACACGCTTGTATTCTGTTCCTCTCTCATTCTCTGCCACTTTCTCTCTCTCTCTCTCTTACACACACATGCACACCTACAAACACACGTATAGTAACAAATACGCTCCATACATTGACAGATGTGAACATACCTAAATACATACGCACGCGAACAAATATGAACGATCACTAATAAACACAGGAGTGGCAGCTGCACGGTCAAATTCCACTCCATCAAAAGATGGTTATGGCAATTTTTTATGGTATATATAATAAATTATAACAAATATTTTCGTATGTGTTTATCTATTAGATAATGAAATAAGCCGGTGCTTATCTGAATGATATATTTGATTATAAGTAAATATCTATGACTTTTCAATTCAGCTCAGTCAATAAGACAGCCTCCTGACAAGCAGTTATTCGTGAGTTCAAATCACGGTAGGGAGGATATGAATTTTACATTCATCAGTCTGCACCCCTGATTTTAGTGAGGTTTGTTTTTCCCATGGTTGAAAAACAAAGTCAAGTCCAGTTGGCTATAGGCATATATACTTAAATTCATTTAGATAGACACAGGCATAAATATTGTCAGATACATACAAAATATTGTTTTCAGTCAGGCAATATAGCCCCCCCACACACATACACACACACACACACACACACACACATATATATATATATATATATATATATATATATGTATAGATGCATCGCTCGAATCTTTTCACTCTTGAAGATGAACGCTCGGATAGGTTCAGCAGCAAGTATTGACCAATAGATATTGGAACCATGTGTGTGGGGGATTGCATGCGCATAAATCTGTGTGATTGTGTTTTGGTGCGTTACTCTCTCTCTCTCTCTCTCTTTCTCTCTGTCTTTGTCAGTGAGTATGAGTTCCTCTGCGTGTGTTTGCGTGTCTCTCTTTCTTTCTTGTATGAATGAGGACCATCCGTGGAGAGTCATACAAAACAAATCACGAGAAAATGGCAAATAAGCAGAGCAATTTTTTCCCTTCTCATTTGATGTAAGGTTCTAGATACAAAAAAAAGTATCCTTGGATCAAATTTATTATATCTTCTTCATAATCACCATCCCTTTGAAATTCTTTGTTAAACAAAGACCTTTCCCTGAGATCCGCTAGTTCTCTCGTTTCCGAATGTCACGATGCTAATATCTCCCGAAGTCATCCAAATTATCACACCCTCTTATTTTTTGCTGACCACGATTTCTGGGTAACCTCGTTGTGAGTATAACATTTTTTGCCAATTTCTAATGGTTTTATGATATCTCTGAAACCTTTTTGTTCTGATTTTGATCTCTCTACGTTTAGCATGATTTTCTCCGGTGCCCGTTTCCTAGTTCTCTGTTGGGGAGCAAATATCCCTTCTAATTTTCGTTGTCCGTCCATGATTTTATCAAAATTTTATACAAACATGGATTAATTTATACGTGAAAATCTACCCCACCCTAAATTACCTTTTTTTCTATCCTCTCCATTCCAACCCTCTTGATAAACTAGCTAACTTTCTCATCTTTCTCACTTCCAACAAGCTTGACTCAGGTAAAATCAAGCAGAATAATATCATGGACTGCCGATTTTTCATACGCCTTTCTTTTTCTTTTGTAGAGTGTAGTTCTCAACATCTTAGAGCACACTAACATAATTTGGTATTTTATATAATATAATACAGTCAAAACTACATTATCACTGAAAGAGAAATCAACGTTCGCAGTTTTTTTTTTAATGACAAATGGAAAGTAAAGGTCAAGTTTAAGGAAGGTTTGGAGGTCAAATAGTTAGGAAGCATATGAAATCGAAATGAAAACTTTCTCCGTTGGAATTTGAACTTGGTCCGTCGATTACATCCAGCATAGCTCTTACCACTCGACGATTGAATGAGCATGACCTTTGAGCTCACGATTTGGTGACCAAGAAGAAATAAAAAAAGCACTGACTCCCGACACGAGTATAGGTTCAAATAAATGGTGTAAAACTCTGTCCCAGATGATGTTGATTCCAAAATATGAACATAATTTCACGGATCCAACTCTGACAGTTTTTTGAGAGACCAGTATGAACCGAAATCGACAGACTTGGTTCAGAGAGTGCAAACGTAGACCTCATGATTTCGAACATGCCTTGTTTATATTCTGTGATGTGTAGTTCTCGATACGCTTGAGTAGAAACATTATACATTCTTTAGTAGTAGTTCATGGTATAAATGTGCACTCATCATAGTGATGCCTGGAATTCATAACTTTTACACCAACAATATTCAATTGGTGAGTTCGAACTGTGACTGATTTTAGAAATTATGGTATTGGAAAGTTGGGTATGATTCTAGGATTGAGGAGTTAGTGAGCATTATGGGATGTAATTGCAGAGATACGTTTTTAGTGCATAATATTAGTAGATATTTTGTTCAAATTTTTTAATAATCTAGATAGAATGTTTATAGATATCAATTAATAAAACCAAATATTAAAACAAGAAATACGCGTTGATGAATTATATGATTAGAGAACTTGATAAACAATTGGATTAAAACAAAGAAATTCATCCGGTGAGTGTCACATACTAATAATTCATTAATTCATCTCCTCTACATTCAACGATCGTCCCGGATTCATATTAACCTTCTGTTTCTACTTATTGATTCATTACACATTTCATATTCACTTGTCACTTTTTCTCTGGTGGACCGAACAAAGACCAAATAATGAAGATATATCTCATCACAAATCTCTATCCATGCATGCTTTCATGATTAACATTTTGATACACGCAGTGGATATATTCGGGCTATTTACAATCTGAGCAACAATTAACAATAAACAGCCTCCTCCTGTCTTGGTAGATGATGGTACGAAACTGAAATGACCTCTCCAGGTCACATACCTGCGTAAAGCGTATGGAAATCCTCGGAAGTTCATTTGATGGAATCCTCCCTTGGCTCCACTGATATGGCGTGATACGTTTGCCATCAACTTAGTTGCCGGACGGACATCGAGTTTGACATCCAATAACAATTTCTGGCCTCTTTCTGTTTCAATAGGCAATGGAATAACACTTAAGTGACTTTGCCCAATCGCAAGCCTGGAAGAAGCGTATGGAGATCCTGGGATACTCAGTCGACAGACCACACTTCAACTTCGCTAATATAATTAAAAGAAAAGCGAGGCAGGATATGTTTGCTATCTATCTGGCCGAAGGAGCTTGAGGAGGATGTCAAAGTTGATATCTAACTGCATCAAAGGGGCTCCATTCCTTGGTTTGGACTCAAGGGTTGTCCTTCTCCTACACCGGTTGCACTGCTATTTTACTCCTTAGTTGATGGAGAGATGGTTTCTTGCCTTACGCCAAGTTATTAGTGCGAACTGAACGTAAACCACAACGTTTACCCAAACGACTCTCACATCCTCAATATAAACAAGAAGTAATCGTAATTATCATCATGCTTTTTTTTCCTAAATTTTTAAATATTTTCGAAGCAAACACCTAAAGGAGGGTTGGGCTTGAAAGATAAACAGCTTTCGACTATTCAGCTTGGAAATTGTAATTTAAAATTCTCACCACGTCGAGAAGACGTCGGTTATTTGAAAACGTATTTTTGTTTTTTTTATAAATCAATAATAAAATTGATTGCTTGAGAGGCTCAGCATTGAGTGCCTCGATCTGTCTATCATTCATCAGTAATAAAACGTGGCTTGTATCCACGAGTCGTTGATATCTTTTCTAAATGTCATAAGTGAAAGGAAAACACATTTTCAATAACTTCCTTCGGCTTATGACTTCATTCACCGATGAAAAATTTAATCTCTCGTCTTAATCGCTGACAATGAATGGAAGGAATCTAAACTTGTGGATACCTTAAAGGGCTCATCGCATCACTTGAAAAATTAATCTTATTACTCTGTATTTTTTCCAGGATTTATTATTTAGAACTTATTTGAGACAAGAGAATCTTTTTCTATTATTTTACATGGAATTTGATGAATTGATAGAAGTAATAATTAATAACGAATGGGTTTAGGGCCGGTGTAAGGGTTTCGTGCTCTCTAGGTGAGAATTTGAAATTTGTGCTATGGATTTCATGCACCCAGGGGGAGATTTACAGTTTGTACCCTAGTTGTATTTTAACGACTACTTTTTTCAGTTAGGAGTGTGCCCCTGGGAACCTTTTACATCCTTGGCGACAGCCTAGGCACGCTTGATAGAGGGCCAGCTCTGAATGGCTTCAATTAAACAACCGAAAAAGAAATTCCAAATGTACAAGTTTCTCCTGATTTTTTAACCACATCACATTTTTTAACACTCAACCTTTTAATTCTTATGTTATCGTTCTCTACAATTTTGGTAAATGATTGGCATGGCTAAATACATTGGCTGTATATCTTTCTATATAGGATTAATAGGATTTCCTTGTTCTTGAAGGTTGAGCTGGCTTTACCAAAAGCTTGCGAACCTAGAATGATTCTACGCTTGATTTCTTCTTTTTAGTTGTGGTCTACTTTTGCAGCTCCTCGCTTTCTGTTCTGACCATGGTGCCTTTGTTCTCTACGTGTTTGTCGTACAAGACATTTGTTTTACTGAAGTTCATGGGAAAGCCTGCTTTCTCCATTCAGTCCGTCTAGCATCATTTGAAACTAATGAAGGTCCCTAGCAGAAAGGACAATGTCGTCAGCAAATCAGAGATTACTTTTGTATTCGCTTTCTATTCTGATTCTTTTGTTTTCTCAGTATAAGTTTTGGAGGATCATCTCGAGGTAGGCTGAGAAGATTTTAGGTGAACTGGTATCGTCTTGGCTTATCCCTTTTTTGAACTGAAAGGTCTCAGATTCCCATGAAGCCTGATAAAGGAAGTGCCGTGTTGGTAGACATGCTGCAAGACTTTGAATCAATGATTACTGACACACCAAAGTGAATCTGAAAATTAAAATTGTATTCCACTTGATCGAATAAATGTACACTAACCGATTAACTGCAGAGAAGTAATAGTAACCCATTGTAAAATAAAATCCCTGGTCCGTTGTAAGATAACCATTTGCAAGATAAATGCCCTGACTCACAGATAGAACAAAGTTGCCATCAATCACAATGCAAGAAAACTTTTATTGATTAATCATAGAACAGCAACCCGTCATTCACAATTGAGGATGGGTTAAAAAAAATCAAAGCAAGCGATCCTTAAACATTTGATTGAAATAAAATCTAGACAGGTCTGATTTATCACTTAATAGAAACCGTCACATGACCAACGGCTCCTCAGCAGCATGCCGTGTTGGGGATGATCAATTAATATTGGAAGAAGAGGTGATTAATGAATGAGTTACTTCTTTCGTCTTTTGGGGACAATAATCACTAAAAAAAATCTCAATTTTAGAAAAACTGAGCGACACGAATCAAGAGATCGATTTAGCATAAACGTACATTGTAAATAGACCCCCCATTAAAAACCTATTTGGGGCAGATTAAGAAAGAAAAACAAATGTTTTTATTCATTTATTTTTTTTTGAAACAGTAGGGAGTGAATGTTTAAATCTCCGGTGCTCTAGTTCCATTTGTGCAGTCTGTACGCATGATACATATATATATAGCCAGCCAGACCAGCTCAAAAACTGAGAGAAACCTTGTGGGCAATTTCGATGATGGTTTTTAATTGTAGGTCTGTGATGAAATATTCACTAATATGTATTTGAAGTGATTGCTTGCATTTTCAAGTTCATTTTCTTAATTGTTAATAGAACTATCAACATTGGTTTCTTAAGTTTTCAAGTTGGTTGGCTGGCTACGTATGTATCATGCATGCAGACTACAAAGCCGGAGAGCATAAAATTTGAATATCCACTCCTCATTATGTCTCGAAAATTTAAAAATATAAATACCCTCTCTGAATAGTAAATGTCTGCTAAATTGATCTCTTCCTTTGTATCACGTTTTTTTTAAAATTCAGCCCTTTTGTGGCTAATTGCATCCAAAAGGTAAGAACAGTAACTTGATAAGCTTTCACGCTTATTTTTTTTTCTTTCAAATGGGAACTCTTCTTATGACAAAAGGAAAGAGAAGTAACTTATTCATCGGTCAATCCTTTTCCCAATTCTTTTCAATTGATCACCCCCAACAGCGCCTGCTGCCAAAAGACATTGGACAATTAACGATCTCTTTTGAGTGACTAACCAGACCTGTTTCTATTTCTAATCCATGCATCTGTCCTTATTCTCCTTTATTGAACTTGAACATTTCATTGTAATCCACTTCCGGCTTGCTAAGCTCTTCGGAGCTCCACCAGATCCCCCGTTCACCGTATACTTCGGGAACACCTTCCCTGCTCTTATGACACTTGAATAGTGGTTCGACTCTCTAGATTTGAATTCAGAGATGCCGATGTCCTAGACTGGCCAAATCCAATTTGCTCTGCTATTTACTGATAGCTGGTAAGGGAAGAGAAGAGGGGGATTCATGCTTTTCCCAAAGGCATATTTTCAAGTCGAACACAAAGTGTCTCAACCGGAGTTTGAACTCGGTACTTCGATTCCGTTTTCCATGTTGCTAACCGTTGGACAACCTGCTCTCTGGATAAGGTGGAATAACGAGAAAAACAGACCTCAACTATCTCCTGTTACTAAATACACATACCTGTGCATGCAAACCCACACACGTGTGCACACAAGCGATCACACACATGCGTGTGCAAGCACACTCACACACATGCACACACACACGCACTTGATATATTAGTGCAGCCCTTCAGATAAATGCTATCAATTGGCATTTTTCGCAACAAAGCGCAATTTTGTTAGACTATCGAACAAAACTGTCAAAATAGGTTTCTTCAGTTTTTTAACTGGTATGGCTGGCTTGCTATATATCTATGCATCACACTCACAAGAAACACCGATAAAGGTAGAGGGCTGGCAATTTCAATATATCATGTCAACGAAATTTTCAAAAATTCCCCCTCTAAATAGGTTTTTAGTGGAAGGTTCAATTTGCAATGTAAGTTTATGCTAAACTCATCCCTAAATTTATGTCATGCTTGTTTTATTTATTTTGTTGAAAATTAACTATTTGATAGTGATAGCTGGCCAACAAAAGGCGGTTGTAGTAACTTATCCATTGATCACTCCTTTTTTGAATTGATCATCCTGACACGTTATATTGCCGGTTTCTATTGAGTGACTAACCAGACATGTCATCTAACAGTTTTTTCCAACCATTATCATTATACGATCGCTGTCTTGATTTGAAATCCTCTCCGATTTTTCCCTTTCTCCAAGTCTCCCCCATTTGAGAATCATTGCGTCAAGAGTTTCATTTCTTCATCGATCTCTCTACTCGAAATTACTCCTGTCTGTTGGCACATACTCTCAAAGTACGAGATATATAATACAGATATTAAAAAGAAAACACTAAGAGAGTGCATGTCTCCACCAATACTACACACAGACCAAAAACTGAATGAAAATCGATTCATGTATGGCTACGACGTATTGAAGGTGACCGAGTCACGAGTTTACATATTTCTGACGATTGTCTCAATGCATGCAAAAAATATATCTCTATCTCTCTTGGATCCGCACCAAAATTATATAACGTCTTTTGTATTTCATGACCCACCCTTCAACTAAATGTCATTAAGATTCACCCATAAATTTCGGAGACATTGGGTAGACAAATATGAGTGAATGCATATGAATATATATGAAAAAAATAGGAAAAATATCTCTCAATCCGAAAAACAAATCCTGGATCCGCCTAAAATGTTAACTAATTTTTTTCTTGCCATATGACCTACCTCCCCAGGATATTCCATTGAAAGGCATTAAGAACTTTTGGAGATATTGAGTAGACAGCCATGAGTGGATACATAAATACATATGAAAAGAAACATGAAAAAATATCTCTCAATCTGAAAAATAAATCCCTGATCTGCGTAAAATATTAACAGATTCTTCCTTACCATATGATAAACCCTTCCAGGATATTTCATTGAAATTAATCGAGAACTTTTGGAGATAGTATGTAGACAAGCGGACAGGTCGTAGTGAGCGCATATAGCTCTTCTATTTTCCAGTTGGTAGAAGTTAGAAAATGACTTCAGAATCTTGCACCTTGAAAGGTTTTACAGAGACAAAAATTTGATAATCAATGGGTTTCTCAGTGTTCAGATTCAAGTACAGTCGATAGTTGAAAAAGTTTATGTAACGATATTCAAACGTTCAATTTTCAATCAGTCATAAATTTTCATCCAGCACTCAAGTTTCTCATGTGTGAGATGTCATATCAATAGAAATCAATTTTCTATTCGTCTGCTACACATGACATTGTTTTGTGGTTCATAAATAAACGATGCTTACCTCCGTTGACAAAAACGAACAAAAAAAAAATCTCAATTATTTTGGACATTAAATTGTGTATATTTTACATGGGCATTATTAATTTCAAATTTCTTTCATGAGAACACTTTATATATTGAAATTAATGGAGTTTAATAACTAGCGTGAAATAGCAGTAGAAAAATGTCTCTTGAGATTAAGAAGCGTAAGTTCTGATGGCTTGGTCATATCATGAGAAAACACACTGAAAGTGTCTAAAGTTACTTTAAGAAGACAGTGATGGCGGACCTGAAAGAGCTCAGTTTCTCATGAATATAAGACAGCATTCTATGGTATGGTGTTATTGCAGCCTTATTTCCTAGTTGTAATGGTGGACACAACTAACGAAAACGCTAAACTAATAAACCTCTAAAAATTTAGTGGTGGGGAAGATAACCGGTAACTTTTATTCCAAGAATTTAGTTAGGTTTGTATTCTTTTGCTTTTAAACCTTTAAAAACGGACTTTGAAAGCAGAAATTCCAGTATGTTGTAGCTTAGACATAGAGATTTAAATAATGTATGTACAACGTAAACGAACGTATGTTGAATAAAAAAGGTTTGATTTTATTTGTTCATTTAATTATGTTGGTACACCTTGATCATCATCTGGTAGACCTTTTTGGAAAGGTCTATGTCTAAGTTACAACATATTGAAATGTCAGCTCTCTAGGTCTGTTTTAGAGCAAAAGAAATCCCGAACTGAAGCTAGATTCACATTAAACGTTAGCTATCTTATCTTTGCTTCCGCTAAATTCTTAGCGGTTTATCAGTCTAGCATCTTCGTTAGCTGGGCCCACCACTGCCAAGTCGCAACGTAATACAGGCATATCTCTAGGTGGAAACTCGACCGAAAATTCTTTTTTTCTTGCAGTTTGTTATTTCACCCATAGCTGCAGGGGTTAACTTATCGCACAATCAAAATTGACCCCTTCCTCTGAAAAAAAACTTTCTTTCATCCTGTTGTGTAAAATTTTCATGAGAACAGTATTTTTTTTATAAAGAGTGGATTGATTAGTTAAAGAAAAATATAGATCCATTTTTATACACCAATGTAGTATTTTTTCTACAAACCTTTTGTAAACAGTTTTTCTCACAAACTAGATTAGCTGATGTCCATTCTTCGAGTTATTCATGATTTGAAAAAAAAACAACAAAAAAAAATAATAAAACAAAAACAAAAAACAAAACAGTATCGGCTACAAAAAGTGTTAATTCTATTTTGAGTCATTTGCACATTTCCTCATACTGACTTGAGGTTCAGTCAGAGGTTTTGACATATTATCTACAACCCAGTCCCCGAGGCTAGGCTTTAGTAAGTTATTACTCCAGGAGTTGGTATTGCCGTTGTAGTTCGAGGTCCTTAATGCATTACTTCTAAATGTTTATATATTTGGAGCCCGGTTAAGGAAACGAAGTAGTATTTACGATAATCTAGGTATAAAAAAGTATTAACAAAAATACTGAAGTATTCGAAATACTAGCGTGCAGACTCAAAGCATTTTTGTACGCTCAACTAAACCATTTTTTAGCTCTCTGAACCCCCTTTCTCTTGGGCCGCTAGACTCTGCCTAATGGTTACTCCACCATTGGTCAAAGTGTGATAAAATCTCATTTCGATACAATCAGATTTTCAAATCCAGCATATCCATTCATTAATTTCAAAATTATGTTGCATTTCTGAAAATATGGATTAGACTTCAAATAGATCCCGTGAAAATAAAGTATCATATTCCGTTCCGAAACTGAATCACTTTGGTAAGAACATCGGTTAAGCATTACCGTTTTTAGATGTGTCCGCACATCTCCATTAAACACTTTTCGGTCGGTCGGTCCCAGTTACGCTAAACACAGAAATAGGGAGGAAGAAAGAGATGTGATGTCATTAAAGGTGTGGCATCATTAGGAAGCCAACTGTTATGATGTTGTGATAGAACGTATGAATTTGGCATTTGTCAATTTAAAAAAAAGCCAAAAAGGTTGATTCAATCTCAGAATATTTCCATATTGCGCAATTTTACAATTGCGAGAATCAGTTGACTACTTACTCTCTCTCCTCGTTACACAACCACGGACGGTGGACGAATAGTTGAACTTTTAGTTCTTGTTTTTATTAAGAAGACAACATGCAAGTTTACTTTAATGAAGAATCCTGATAAATATGAATATGCTCCCTGAAATGTTAAATAGCTAATATTTGTCTTAAGATATACGACTGTTAAAAACAACAAAGTAATTTTTAAAAAAGTAATTACTGTATGGATTCATTGTTGAATCCTTTCAAAGAAGGTTACTCCTCCTTTTAAACTGGGTTGGAAATTCATACCAACAAAATTGATTTTTTTCCCCACCAAAGAATTTTGAAATACTGGAATAGTTTACCATTTTATGTGAAAAATCGTGCAAATATAAATGATTTTAAGAGTAAGTCCGGAAAATTTAGATTAAATGTTCCCAGAAAATGTTTCTCAGTACAGATAAGCTTGTAATTTTTAAAAAATCAAGTTTCATGTATTCAATCACTTTAATTAGAGTAATTGTATTTCTACATGATGTTTAATTCGCATTTTTAACGTAAATCATTTACGGAGATGCCCATAGAGGCATTTTTATTCAATGAATAATGAAGATCCGTGCTGTTTTTTCACAGACGTAGTTTGACAGCCTGAGTTAAGTTGCGGTGAAAAAAACATTTAAAAAATTAAGATGGAAGTAAATGGTATTCAAAAATTGATAATAATGATTTACATGTTCTAATAAGATATAAAAACTAAATAATAGAATATGTGCTGATGTTCAATCGGTACTGTACATTAGTTTCGTATTATGATTTATGATATAATAGATGATTATTCTGGGTGGTACAAGAAAGCTCTTATATATAAATTAAAAGTATCAGTAAAAACCGAAAAAAATTGGAATTAAACTAACACACTCATGCACATACCCGAAGAGCCGGAAGAAAAGGAAAAAGAAACACGGTATTTAGAGAGTAAATAACTAATATTTAAAATTTTGAAAGTAGGGAAAAGCACAAAATGGCGCTGGAGTAAGAAATAGGGAGTGGTATTATTGAGAGAGAGATGGAGAAAGTTTTTCTGTGACAGGAAGAGAGGTTAATCGTGAATGATAAATAAAAATAGATCAACCCATAAATAAATAAACGAAAATACGAAAACAATTCCTTCGGGGTGAAAAATACCAAGAAAAATAGAGCAGATATCCGATTCTTTCGCGATCTTATCTATTCTATCAGTGGCTTCTTTTTTTTATTTGTTTTATTTTTTTCTCTTCTTCTAATCTCTCTTTTTAACCTTTTATTTTCAAAAATCTTTTCCGCTTCAGTTTCCTTCTTTCTGCCCATAATGGTTGGCACCAAAACAATGTTCTTTGCCGGTAGAAATCAATGCTAGCATTTTTCTCCCTCTTTTTTTTTTTGCGCGGAGGTATACTTCCGTTCAGTTGTACGTGGTTAGGCTGTGTGTAGGTGTTTAGTTTCGTATCTATAGTTGTATTTACATACGTAAGTTGATGATACATGAGTCTAAAATAAACGACAAAATCGACATGCAGTCACATCATTGTGGATACACATCCCAATATATCGATAAAGGCGAAAATACGAAATTCTATGTCTAGAAATAAAAATACTAGGAGCTATTTCAACGGACTTATACTGTTATTGCTTATGGTGATAGCAAAGTATATCGAGCTTCTTTCTTTGGGTCTCATTATTCTTTGAGTATCCGTCTTTTGCTCAATGCAGCCTTCAACTTAATCGGGAAGTGTTTAAATGGAACAAAAACAACCGAAATATTGCACTGGAGAGTGTTCAGACCATAATTTTTCAACTCTAAAATATAAAATCTAACTACTATTTAAGAAATTTCTGTGGGTGTGTCTGTGTGTATGCGCCGAGATAACTCAACTACTAGCCATTGTACGATGTTGGCATTCGCCATTATATCAGTCAACACACAGTGTCGACTTTGGAGTTGGTTTGATTAGCGGTTCTTGAAATAATGACAGAATAAATAATGAATATAGATTATAGATCTCTAATCTAAAATTACAGATCTAAATTTAGATATAAAGTACAGTATCAGAATTGACAGATTTGAATTCAGATATAGAATATCTGAATTAGCAACACTAAAGAGAATAAACTGTAATACTCCGAAGCCTTGGTTTCGTACGACGGACGGTAATTCATTATATATGACTATCATGGCAGGCTACTCTACACATCATAAAATCCGGTCCCATCAAAACATGCACCTTTGGAACGGGTAGTGCTATAGAATTTTAAATATCAACGTTAAAACAATTCTAAAATTACCCAAATCAATTTTTGACGCGAATTCCTCAATAATCAAATGAAACTAGTGCATGCAAAATTTGGATATATTCTAAATATTAACGCACACATGCACGTTCATAGAGAGACACACATACGTATACACATGCACATGCACACGGATGTGCACATGCATACACACGTACATTAGCTTTTATGCGTATTTGTTTTGCACTTGGATAACTTATTCCTTGCTAAATCTTAAATACTGGTCTGATTTGTGTAACCGACTGCTTAAAATAAAGACCTCTTTGGATAAACCTTTTTTTATAATTTCTTATGAGTGTGTAATACACAAACGCATGCTCTCTCTTTTATTCACTCACTCATTTATAAACATACACATACACACACACACACACACACAAACTTCATTCGGACTGTAACTTATTACTCGGCAAATCCTCAACTGATAGTTAAACATAAAGACATATTTGAATAATCAGTTTATATGATTACTTATGTAATACAGTAGTAAAAATCGGGCGCTGGAAATTATTCACAAAGAATAGAATAACTGAAATCTTTAAAAGATTTTTTATAGCTATTTCGACAGTCAGGTTGTTTCAAGATGCAGAAATAGACTTGAGACATTTCTTTGTCTCTCTGTCTATCAAAGTGTGCACACACACACACATGCGACTTGGTGGAGAAAAAGTGAGATGATTTGAAGAGAGAAGCGGTAATCTTTCGGAATCGTTTGTCAAGAGAACATCCCTTTTTTTTCTCTCCGGTTCCCATCACTCGTTGGAGCTATGGTACAGACAAACATTCATGCAAGCCGTGTTACTGTCTCTATCTACCATGTAGTCTATTAACACATGTTTGTCAATGCTGTGACGACCTTGTTATTGTGTGATAGTCTCGAAAAGAGGATCTGCTCTTCCCTGAAGGAAAACAATTCGTATAAAAACATCGTGGACACATAGGAAATGATATCCTTGCAAAATCGATTGTGTTCCATCAGATTCTCCTGACCACAATCAGGCAGTAATCTTTCTGTCCAGTTTCAAACCTTCCGGGGGAAACGCGCACTTAATCTGTTTGCTTAGTTGTGTGACTAAGTCATACACCTAACAATTAAATGACAACTTTCAATTTTTTTTTATATCTATCATGCTACCAAAAAGTGATTCGGGCACAAAATTAGCTCGCTACACACTATAATTGGTCTAAAGCGGTTTTTAGGATCTCTTTTGTGGTCATTTTTACCATGAGGAATAACTGTTCAAGGTTTTTTTTCTCTTCTCAAATCCAAGGAGTAGAAAACGTGGTTAGCAGGAGAAACCAACCATCAAGCACCTTCTACTTTGTGTAAAGAAACAGATATCCCTCTTACTCAGTTGGAGAAATTAGAGAACAACAATTCCAAAGTTATTACAAACTGACAGCCAAGTCTGTCAACGAAAATGTCAAAATAGGTTTTTTCAGTTTTCAAGTTAGTCAGGCTGGATATATGAGTATCACGCATGCAGATCCCATCAATAGAGCCAGAGAGCTGAAAATTTCAACATTTACTCCTTATCATGTTTAATAAGAAGCACTTTTTAGTTTTTTGAAAAGACCTCCCAAAACTGATTCTTAGTGGGGGGGGGGTCAATTTGAAATGTAAGCTTATTTCAAATTAATCCCTAATTTATGCCCACTTGTTTTTCTTATGAAAATATCCCCAATAGATTTTTTGTGGGGGGTCAATTTGAAATGTAAGCTTATACTAAATTGCTCGCTAATTTTTGCCTCTTTGTTTCCTTTTTTTGAAAATTCAGACTTTTTAGTGATCCAACAAAAGGCTAGAGAACTAACTTATTAATTGATCACCCCTTTTCCGAATTTTTCTTTGTTTAGTTACCCCCGACATGACATGATGTTGGTCATGTGAGTGTTTCTTCTAAGTGACTAACCATACTTATTTTTCTTTTGTTACTACTTTTCAAAGAATTTTTCTATTTCCCCCCTCTCGTATCGGCAGCATCACATAAACAATCCGTTCTCATCATCATTTACTTATTTACCTTAAATTTTTGCTTGCTAAATACCCGTAAAAAAAATTGAAATCCACCAAGGAAAACCTTACCTTTGGTCTGACTGACTAACTAACCCTAGGTGATTATCTCGGTTAGAATATAACTTATTTTATTTTATTTTATCAACATTTATTTAGTAAACAAGAAATATGGTGATACAACAGTAGTTATATTTGATTAGTATGGTTGGAACTAACAAAAAAGACTTCAAATTCTTTAGATATTAAAGGTGTGTACATTGTATTCAAATCTCTAACGAAAGCAAAACACTGATTATTTGAATAATATCATTAGTATTCTCTCAGAATTGTAATTATTACATACAAATGGTAAAGTATCAAAGTTCAAAGGAAACTAATCTTACTATAATTCACCAAATGTCTGTCTGTCATCACATGACTATCAGATTTTCTGTGATTAATAATGGGACCCAGGAGTATGTTCTTAGCGTAATAATTTCTGAAAATTTTCCCCAAATTATCCTCTGATTCCCTCCAGATATCTAAATTAAATATGACCCAAGAGTTTACAATGTTGATGACTTTCAAATAAGGTACAATTCAATTGATACATAATTAAAATCCACTATCTCTTATTGAAGCCAAGGGTCTCATTTAGGCCTTCCACAGGACAAAGCTGAAACCTTCAACAATAGGACGGCTTTCGGCTAGTTTCTATGAAAAAGCATATATAAAAGCAAAAGCAATCATCGTTATAACTTTTTTCAACTTGGTGTATATTGAGTTTATCTTGCAATATTTGACTCTTCAAAGCTATTCTTTTTTTATGATGTTGCTTTCAAAGTAGTGAAGCTAGCAGCGTGAGATGCCAATGGACGTTTTCAAAGTCCATACTTCAAGATCATAAATGGAAACGTCTTCTTTGTTACACGAGAAATCCTAGTCTCCATTTTAGAGTTCCCTATTTCCATCTTGACAATGACGATGACAATATTCCACTACTCAGAGATAACCTACTTCCCTCCTCTTTAGGTTTTGTTTGTGAAATCAAAAGAAATGACATGACTGACTCTGTTAAAATAAACACGCGAGGGTCTGAAAGGATCCGAAACAAAAAAAAATAAACTGCAAAAACCTCATGGTAAGAAAAAAAACAAAAGCAAAACAGAACCAAAACGCTGTGTCTCCGTCGTCTTATTGTCACTTCTGTCCCTGCGATCCATACGAATAAGGTGAAATCCCGCTGCGATTCATTGGCACTTTGTCCGTCCGGTGTTGTGCCTTGCATCGCTAACTTCCGTATGTCGATTGCGGCTCTTATCCGCTGTGTGGTAACAACCCCAGATGCTTCTTCAAACGGTCTATGGATTTTCTCTTGACACTGTCCATTACCGTCTGTCCCAATACGTTCTCCTGTCCAATCCTCCCACTGGTCATTCGATGTTCAATGATGAAGAGAGACAGGGAAAAAAAATCCCCGCTGTCACAGTCCTATAATGATGCGACAAAAGCTAACAAGCCAGCCTGACATATTGCCGCTAGATTCTTAAGCAATATACATACACGAGCTTCGTCGATTCTGGCCGATGTAAGACGTATGTCTGTAAAGTATCCAGCCATTTAGTATTAATGGGAAAATAGCCTACTTAGTGCCTTAGGCCCCATCAAAGTACATTTCTTAGGACGCCATACATTCATCCCAGGGTACATCACAATTTTCGAAACAAAAGTCCTCTTTTGAGATCACCATCAGCTACCTCATCGCATTCGACTTAATCTCGTCCACGGTCTGAAATCTCTGGAGTCGCAGGGAGCTATATCTAGATTGTAGTGTTGGGGTTTACAGTCCTGAATTATGCGATGTTTTTGCCAAAACGCTCTGCACGGGGCGTGGAGAGTTGACGGACTCTGTCATTGTGAACTGACGGTCT
>OY735213.1:43448828-43533828 GCA_963457665.1 Thysanoteuthis rhombus
ACAAACAGACATACCAACACACACACGCATAGAAATACAAATACGCACGCAGAGACATATAAATACACACACATATACAATTGCACACACACGTAGACATGCAAACACACACACACACACACAGACATACAAACACTCACACATACACACACAGACATGCAAACATACACACACAGACATACACACGCACATGCACAGACATACAGACACACACACACACACACACACACATACAAATACACACACA
The DNA here is from genome assembly GCA_963457665.1 of Thysanoteuthis rhombus. Taxonomy (NCBI): domain Eukaryota; kingdom Metazoa; phylum Mollusca; class Cephalopoda; order Oegopsida; family Thysanoteuthidae; genus Thysanoteuthis; species Thysanoteuthis major. The sequence goes on from OY735213.1 coordinate 43,449,076, forward strand.
CATACAGATGCACCCAGACATACAGATACAAATGCTCACACACTCACAGACAAGCAGACACACACAGAGGTAATGTTAATATTGAAAATATTTCGAAATTAACTTCATAATTAAAACTAGTCAATAACCGCGAAAAATTCGCGGATTTGCATTTTGAAATTATTTGAAAAGACAAAAATAGGACTTGTTAGTCACGTGATCAATGTCTTTTTGCTGCATGGGGGTGATCAATTAAAAAATTGGGAAAAGGTGTGATCAATGAGTAAGTTGCTTCCTTTGCCTTTTGTTGGATCACAAAACATTCTGGTTGAAAAAAACAACAACAAAAAACAAAAAAACAAAAACAAAACAAAAAACAAAACAAAACAAAACACCCCCCCCCCCCAAAAAAAACAAAAAACAGACGGGCCTAAACTAGATACAATTTTTCATCACGATCTGAACCCTCATCTCAAAACCTATTTAAAGGAGTTGGTTCAAAAACAGCAATAGTTTTTCACAAGACATAATAATGAGTAACTGTTTTAAGCTCCATTGTTTCGTCCTATACGCGCAATATATACGTACATTCATAACCTGTCAGCCAGCCAGACTAACTCAAAAACTGAAGAAACCTATGCTGACAGGTTTGGCCGACAGTTTCTCATTACTAACTAATATCTACCCGTGTTTCAGTGGAGCTCAAGTATTTTTTCACTCAATTTGGGACTTGATAGTTCACCACTTTAAAGCAGTTAATAGTGTAAATAAATGTTTACATCCAATGTATTTCATCTGAGGTTTTATTGTAAAGTGGAAGAGTCCAGTGTTTCAAATGGTTAGTAGGAAATATTTCTCAGTGAAATTGTTACCTTTAAATGAAATGGTCCGTTGTTACTACTGGAGAAATAGGCAGAAAAAGTCACAGTCCCTTATACAAATAAATGAGCCAATAACCTTTCTTTGAGCATCGCTGGATTTATCGACGATCGATTATCAACAGTCATTCTGATTGCCCCCCCCCACTTTTCCTCTCTCAGGTCCTTTAGATCGATAAACTTAATAATCCAGGCATGAACCTTAGATATTTGAGTTTTTCATTTGGTTCTCAATTATCTGAGCCAACCTCAAAAATATCAAATGAAGTTTTACTTCTGGAGGGGGATCCAGATTTTTGAACGGGGGTTCATTTTTTTTTTCAGTCCATCAGTCTAATTAGACAATATATATAATGGAATTGTGGTTTTTAAGGTTCATTTATGATTATTTCATTTTTTTTTCAATTTAAAGAAGAATATTCTTTATCTAGATATTTAATTTTTCTTTCAATTGTGCTTTACCTGAACGGGGAAGGGGGTCCGGAACCCCTACACCCCACCTCTGGATCTGAGTCTGCACTTCCTTATAAATCATTTAAAACATAAAAGACGAAATTTTATTCTCAAAAATAAAAAATAAAACAAAATGCAAATCTGATTTTCCCTAAATTTTTTAGCATTTATAAAATAAACACTATCTACGAAAATTCTCCTGTTTACCGTATACACCAAACTATAAGAAACCTGGATTACAAGGGTATTTGGAGGACTACAGCTCACTGCAACTCATCCAGGCCCCATTACTGTCCATATCGAGTTGGGGTACTGTGCACCCTACTCGTGGAACCAGCACATAGGACACGGTGTAATAATTGTATAGATTTTTTTAATGAAATGTCTGTCATATATGCCGGTATATACGGTATTTATAACACTTCAGACAGAATATTAATGCTATAAATAAAAATGATCACGATTTGAGCGATCCTGGGAAGAATTTGATTTTTGAATTTAAGCAAAAGTTAAAAAAAACAAATACATGTTGACAAACTGTTTACGATCTGGAAGTATCATAACACACGCACACATGCATACTAACGCGCACACATGCGCATACACACACACGTGCATGCACACACACGCACACACACACTCTAGTTTACAAACGCACACGTTATCATCATCATCCTTAAAGCAATATACTGATACTGAAAGAAAGTAAATAAATAAACGAAAAAAAAAAACATTTATTTTACGAGTAAAAATGACAGAAAATCAGAGGAAAATCAATTTGGTAAATAAGCAAAAATGAAGCAAAGAAAATAATCTTTTTTTTTTCTTTCGTTAACCTCCAACTGGCAAGGTTTTGCCAACAACAATATTTGCCAACTCGTTGTGCACAAAACATTGATTCTTTCCTCGGCTTAAACATTCTCTTTTCCTTTCCAGAAAAGACGATCGCCTCTCAGCCGTACTTTTTTTTCCCCCCAAACCGACAAACGTTTGTCTTTTGCCTTCCGCCCTATGATCACAAGTTTTGATGTTCTTTTTGCAAAACTGTTTTAATAATTTATACCAATTTGTCTCTGTTGGCAAATTTCACCCTTTTTTTGTTGTTGTTGTTGTCGTTGATGTCTCCTCTTTTCTCCCTCTCTATTTGTCACTCGCATTCTCTGTCTCTCGTTTTTTTTTTTTGATCATCCTTTCCGTCATTTTCATCCTTTTTGCTGACATATTACCCGGTAGCCGGAGGCGATCCACCGAGCAATCGAGCGGCTTTACAACGGGGGCTATACATAGGACTAGCTGCTTTACAGGGAGTTACGTTTTTTTTTTTCTTTTTTTTCCTTCTTTCTCATCCTTTCCCTTCTTCCATTTTTTTCCCCTTCTCCTTTTCTCAGAAGACTTTGATTCTCTCAGTAATAAGTGCTTTGATAGTGAGACCACGATTGGCGAGTTGTTTGCTGTGTCAAAGTGAAGAAAAATTCCATGTGAGTTCACCAACGGAAAGAAGGGATGAACAAAAACAGCAAAGGAAAAATAATGGAGGAAAAAGTTGTCTGGCAAATTAGCAAAATGATTGGCAGAGCCTGAAATAGAGACCATATTGAAGCATCCCGCTCTGTGAAGCTATTGTATTAAATGGGAACCTCGCCATCTTGTGTACGAACGCTGCTGATCGTCGCTGTCATGACGAAGATGCAGTCATTAGTTTTAGTCGACACAATAACAGAAAGAACATCAGTAGCAGTTCAACTTTTTTTTTTCTTTTTCTTTTTCTTATCCGATATCTCCCTCATCCCCCCCCTCTTTTGAAAAAAAAAACTTATTCAAAAAAATGATTTTCGAATAAAATGATCCCGTTTGTGCCTTCTTAATATGTTTCGGATAATTGCTTATTTAGTGATGGCACTTTTAAAAAAAAATTCTTCTTTTTCCTTCTTCATCTTTTTCTTCTTCTTCATCACTTTTTCTTCCTCTTCTTCGCCTTTTCATCTCCTCTACTTTTCTCCAACTCATTCTTCTCCTCTCGTCTTTCTTTTCACTTTTCTTTCTTTCTTCTTCTTCTTCTTCTTCTTCTTCTTCTTCTTCTTCTTCTTCTTCTTCTTCTTCTTCTTCTTCTTTATTCTCACTTTGTAAACATTCATAAATATACGTATGCAACATCATACGCACTCATATTTCTCTATTTATTTTCTTCCCTAGTGAAATATCCTTATCATAGGAGATATTTTTTCTTTTAAATAAGATCAGATTTAGGCTTTGTATTCTCACTTCTCAGTTTATTTTTGTACATATTGGATGAAAACAAAAGAAAAATATAAGTATATTCAAATCAGATAAAAAAACTTTGCCATCACAATATTTGCATCCTGTTCGCATTGAGTCTGATCGGTAAAAATCAATCTTCAATTAAGATAACGCAAATCAGTCAGTTGCTGTTGGTTCACTTCAAATATGATGACAAAAAGTTATCCACAAGATGTTCATCTCGCTCGGTTTTAATTTTATTGAAGTGAAGAAGTAAAAATACACGGAACTACAAGAATCGTCGCTTTTTAGTTGAGAAAAAAGAAAGGAAGAAAAATATATAAGAAGCACGAGTGAAAGAAAGCAGAGACAGGTCTAGTTAGTCACTCAATAGGAACCGTCATCTGACAGACGTCTTTTGGCAGCATGCTGTGTTAGAGGTGATCAATTAAGAAAAATGGAAACATCAGTTTTTAATGAATAACTTAATTCTCTCGCCTTTTGTTGCATCATCGAAGAGTCTGAATTTTCAAAATAAAAAAGACCCTAAAAGAAAACAAAACAACAAAACAAAACAAAAAAACAAAAACAAGCATGGACGCTTCCGTATAATAAGGGACAGATATAGTGTAAATTTTCATTGTAAGTTGAACCCTCTCCTAAGAACCTATTTTTAGAGAGGTGATTTTCAAAAAATAAAAAAAAAATTTTTTTCCTTGACATAATAAGGAGTAAATCTTTGATTTTTCAGGCTTTTAGCTCCATCAGTGAGACCTGTATGTGCGACACACACACACACACACACACACACACACACACACACACACACGTGCACATACACACACACACACACACACACACACACACACAGATTGTTTAGAGTTTGGCCAGAATCACCTAAAAACAAAAGAAATCTATTCTGACAGTTTTGGTTGACGGTTTCTAATGCATGAAACTACAAGAATCGTCAGTTTTTAGTTAAAAAGAAAAAATATTTAAGAAATACGAACGTGAAAGAAAACAGAAATTCATCTAAAAATAAGCCGGAATGAAAAGCTGAAAAGGCTGAGAGGAAACTCTAGATCAATAAAGGAATCTATTGGAAACACCAAGATTGGGAGAGAGCAGCAGGAGAAGCAATGCAAAGCGCGTCAGTTTGCGTATCGAGAAGTAATTGCCACGTTACGGGAGTAAAATACTGGGACAAGGGCTTCTGGGAATGGGGTACAGCCGGTGCATGGCACTGGGGGCACTGTAGGCTAAAGTGGGCCAGGGAGAGTTAAAGGGGGGCTCTGAGAATTAAACTATCAAGTCGGTGTTTTCGAAACTTTGATAACACAAGGACCCTTCTTATAGACGGAACCAAATTTTCAGCATTTAATTTTTAGACTGACCCGTGACCTGCAATAGAGAGCAATTTTTAACCTTTAAAAAAATATCTATCTAAAATGGCTTACATGTATCTAAATTCTAATATAAGGTACGGGTCTGGGTAAAATTATTAGTTTTTTATGTAGATATGCAATGGATGATGTTTTTCTGTCACAGGATTCGCAATATCAGATTCAGAGAGAACATAGCTCCAGTTCCTCGGGGACTATTTGAGTGTCCCCATGGGTCCGCGGACCCCAGTTTCAAAATCACTGTTGTGAGTCGATGCGATATGTGGATTTAAAAAATAGATCAACTCTATCGTTCGCCGGTGAATGAATACAGCATGGCTTGCTAATCTGGTTATAGCAAATAAAATAGTATGACAAAAAGGTGTGAGTACTTGTGTGTGAGTGTATGTGTTAGGGAAACGACTTTGAACTGCCTTCTTAGCTTGAGAATAAATTAACAGTTACAAATAGATAACGGTGAAAATCTTGATGAAAAAGTTTTCAATACATTACTGGATGATAGCTAGTTTATTTCGGAATCAGTTAACATGAAAATTTTTTCATTGCATTTCATTTCACTTTTACTTTTTATAGGATAAAATATCATATATCATTGAACAAGAGTAGCCCCCAAATATGATGAAGGGTTATATCCCATTTTTATATATGCGTGTGTCTATGTTCTTGTTTATATGTTTTTGTGTTCTAATATCACTTTTTAGAGGTTTTCTTGAGGGAAATGCCCCTGATGTCATAAATAGAATTTATTCTGACCATATTTGTTGTTCGATGGATTTTCTTTTACATGACTTCAAATTTCGATGCTACAGTTGTTCAGTTATCAACTATGATAGTGAGTCATTTTCAATTTTATAACTTATACTTTTTACGTAACTTTTTTATGGCAACTTCTTGTTCAGGACGATTACACTCCGGCTGTGAACAGACACCGTTGATTGGAGAATTAAGAATGAGCCTAGGTGGGATTTGATCCCACATCATTTATGGAGGGAGCACGGTTTACGCCTGCCAGCTCTACCGATTGAACTACAAAGACTAAACCAGCCAGCAGAAGTCCAAATAATACCCTTAAACTCAACATTCATTTCGATCAGCGGCCATTTTTGTTTATGTTCTGGTAATTTCTGATTTTAATACATTTTATTTGTATTTTTAAAAATTTTCTGATCAACATTGTTTGCTCTCTGTTGAAGGGGACTCGTCCAGAGATAAAGTTGCAATAAAAAGCTGCTGAACCATTAAGATGGCAGTAGAAAAGCAGTCATAAAGTTAAAAATAATGATTTGGAATACGTCTAATAAAAATATAAACATGAAATAGAATTAATGCCTTTTTGCTAAAACATTTTCATAAGCTTTTCTGTTTCGAAATTATCTTTATTACTTCTATTTCCCCCTACAGGAGAAGTCACTTATTGTGATCACTTTGGGACAGGGTCTATCTATCTAAAAAGATAACAATAACAGGCTGATATCATTAAACAAAGGATGTAAAGATTAGAACAATTTTCTTTCATTGTTATGTTATTAAATTCACTAAGAGCTTACAGATATTTTAAACGTTAATTTATTTTTGATATTCCAATTATTCTTATATTTAGTTGTTTTTTTTAAATGTCTCTACTCAGCTCAAGCTTTTTTACTCTGTGACCAGGCATAAAGTTTTGGGCGTTTCCGGGAAGTATTACTCATTGTTATGTCACACCAGCCTGACACATTTCATTACAACCCTAAAATTATTTTTTTGTAGTTCTGTTAATCTATTTTACACGGACTAATCAATCATAGCTTTTAGTTTATAACATGAACCGGACACAATAAACAACCATACAATCAATTATACTATTTGATCCACTAATTTGCACGTAAGGTTTTTATATGTATAGATTTCATCAACATGTTATCAACATTTATACATAATGAAAAATTAACTCAGAATACATATGAAATTTAAAATTCATTTTGAAGAGATCGTTCGGGATCGATTGGTTTGATAACAATAAACATTTGATTACATTATCCATGACAATAACAACAGTTTTCATTGTATTTACTTTTTATTTTCCTATGTTTTTCTCCCATTTCACTCCTTCATTTCTTCATTTTATTTATTTATTTTTCTTACTTCGTTTCAATTTTTCTTCTAAAACAATACAGCAATGACATCTTCAATTGACAAAATAAAAATTCAACCAATAAAACTAAATAAAACAAAAAAAAAAAACAAACAAAATAAGTACATAGCTGAAAACGCATTAACCACAAGTGCACATTAAAGGACAAAGAAGATTGCAAAAAGCTTTTCTTTCATGAATCTCTTTAATTCACGTCATTTATCTGGATTTCTAGATTTACGTATATGCAATAAAATTGTAAAATAACATTTAAGGATGAAATTGCTTGAGTGCTAGTTTAGGAATAAAGTACAATAAAAGTAACCTCTTGAAAACCGAGAACAACTTTTCTGTGCATGCCCGATAGATAAGTTCATGAGAAAATTTCATCCATCAATTAGAAGCATGTCTACATCAAAGTGCCTAGAAAGAAATACGGATGCGCAATAGCTTTTATCGTTGTGTTTTTTTTTATAGATAGAAAGTGAGAAAGAACAAACGTGACTAGGTTTGCAATTTAGAGATACTTAACTACCTGCTGATTTTTTATGGAGAGATCAGATAGAAACGTTCGCCGGTAAGGCATGGCGGAGGAGATGGGGTGAAAGGCCTTAGTCCAGCAGTGGACTTATAATTGACGATGATGATGATGCGTAGTTAATGATTTTTATTGGGGGAAGAGAGGTGCTGATCTCTGATTTGCCAACTAAGTGGACTTGCAGGTTTCCGATTAGCCGATGAATTGGATGAGCAGGTCTCCGATTTGCCGATCAATTGGATGTGCAAGGCTCTGAATTGCTGATCAAGTGGATGTGAATACCGAATATGGGAAGAATTTTGCCGACAGCTACGGGGGGGGGGGCGACCGCCAGACTAACCTTCGGTACGCTGTTGGAGACCCTTGACAAACAACTGATTCTTAACGATCTGATGTTTGAAAATCAAGAAGAAATCTACGGGGGAAAACAGATAAAAACTGTATAGAAAGCACACAGAGAACGAAATACCTACACCAATACCATACACTAACTAAAAACTGGGAAAGAAAAATTCAGTTCATATATAGCTACGATGCAGGGGAGAGGTGACGTGATTGTGTTTCGATTTTACTTATTTCTGACCACTGTCTTTATATATATAAAAAAAAATCTCTCGATCGAAAAAAATCCTCGACCCACGACAAAATTGAATCAATTCATTCTTGAACCCTTCCACAAAGATTTAATTGAGAACTTTGGACGATAAAAAAATTTCACCGTATCAAGTTAAAAACAAACATGTGAGAAAAATAGCTGAAGATAAATAGATATTGTTCCGAATAAATACAAGTAGTGCCCTTACGCTGGCTATGGCTTCGGTCATCCCTGCTTGTGCTATACATATTACGCATTATTTGGTCCGTTGGTAATTTGTGAAATAGACTTGAAGGCGACAAGCACTCGAACTGGTGTTAATTACTTCATCTTAGGCTATTTTACCCATAACTGGGCGGAGACATGGATTCCCAAGAGCATTAGTGCAAAGCCAGAGTTTGAACCCAGCTCACCGAGTCCCTTTTCCGTGCCGTTACCTGTTGGACCATTGTACACGTCCTCTTTCGAATAGTTAATACTTACAATGCATCCTCCTGATAGTCACACATGGAGCTGAAACCTGGAATCTAATCTGAAGATTGACCCTCAAAGTGAGAACCATACAACGTGCACATGAGAGACTCATGCTCAGCATCACATGGGGGGATCACAAAACAGCGCAGTATATCAGTGAAAATATAGGAGTCAAGGATATCATAGAAAGTCATTAGGAAACTCAAATGGTAATGGACTGGACATGTTGCAAGAATGTCAGACAACTGATTGGCATCACGACTCACAACGTGGATCCCTGATATCAAATGCAGAACTGTGACAGGTAAAATATAAGATGGCGTGACGAAACAGACAAATCCAGAATGTATCAGCTCTGCATCGCCCATGATAGAGATGACTTATTGCACTCTTTTATTAAAAAAACATTAACCCCAAGAGACTATAAGACAGCACTGTAAATTAAAGGGAAAAAAGGGAGTCTGAGACATCATAGAAACCATTAGGAACCTGAAATGGCAATAGGCAAGCCATGTTGCAAGAATGGCAGAAAACCGACAACAAATTAAATGCAGAACCAAGGCCAGCTAAGTATGAGATGATGAGATGAACTGGAAATCCCTGCGACGCCTACGATAGAGAGGTGTGGCGAATCCTGAGGAGGGTCTATATCCAAAGACGGACGCTAAAAAGATGATGATGATGGTGATGATCATTGATTTTTTATTTACTTTCCAAGAAATATAAATCTAACTGCGAAATTAGAAATTTGTAATCATCGTAAATATTTTCAGATGACGATTTTTATTAGTAGATTTATTTGGCTTGTACAAAATTAAACTATGGAAAATACACACGCGTTCATTTTGAAGTGAAATTGCTATTCTATTTTCGTATATCAGAAATTTAGATAACAGAAACATTATTGGATGACGTCACTAACAGACATACCGAAATGTAAGGTACATCCCTTTCTCAGTTATGAGGATTCAGGTGTTTTTCAACTGTGTCTGGACGTTTTAATTTGCGTCTAGATGTCATGAGATTTCATTCAGATGGTCTTTAATAAAATGAATAAGTTTTTTTTTTCGAAAATAAGTGTTGAAAATCAGTCACCTTTACTTAATTAATATGTAATGGGTTTCCTAGATTTACTGAAGAATGTAGATATTTCTTGGTATTTTAAGATGTTTTTTGACTCAGTTTCCGATGTTGCTTGATGGTAAAGTTGCCAGCTCTGTCCTAGCTAGATCTTCACACAAGAAAAGAATTAGCACATCTATAGCCTGGCCTTCAGACTTTCTCGTATTTTTTTGTGGTAGCTATGTTACCTAATAACTTCATAAATCCTTTTAACAAAGCAAATTGATTTTGTTTAAATTTCAAAATAATCTTATTTTCTTAAAAGAAGTGAAAGAACTACATGGGAAATCTTACAGACTAAAAATGATATTGTTTTTAAACGTGACTCAATCATAGTATTACTTAATGCATATTCCATCATTAAACAATGAAAATGTTTCTCCTCCAGAATTGTCAGTCTGGTGAGAAAACAACCACTTCCAAGAATATAAATACTTTAAAAAGCTATCTAAAAAATGACATTAGCTAAAATATATTTACCTATGAATTCCGTTATAAATTATCTTAAAATCTATTGAGGAATCAGCCACTAAAAATCACTGACAAGCAAAGGAACCCCATTGGCAAACTTGAATGATAGCCATTTTTGTTGAGCTTATATTTATAGGAAATAAAGGTAATAGGTTATAGAGGTGATTATTCGAAATATATCATGTGGGTCCACAGATTTTACCATTTTCTCCTCACTAAAAAAGACGAAAACTATTTTGTGTGTGTGTCTGCAAGCATCATTTTTATTATAAAACCGAAGATATCACTAATCCAATTTTCAAGACTAATTCAAGTATCATGATCAATTGAAAATCACTAATTTGATAAATACTCTGGTATTTTACAATTGATTTGGTTTAAGCATTCTCATCATGTTTCATCGTTTGAATCATTACAAGAAACTAAGATTCTGTTGTTTTTTTTTTTTTAACTTAACTGCAAAACATCACTCAAGAGCAGCTTGCGAAACATCCCTTTGTTTTATAGACATACAGCAGTGGTACTTAATTAGGGGTGCATGCGCCCCCAAGTGTCGTGCAAGGGAAGTTTTTTAGCGGGAGGCGTGCGAAGAAATGGTAGCAAACATTTTTTTTGTTTTATTGTTGCTGTATGTGTTACGATGAATCGGCTAAATTGCCTAATTGGCAAAATCTACTTATTTTTTGTAAACAAAATTCGATTTTACTTCGATTACATTAGTTTTTGAACAAAAAAATAGGCGTTTTATAACCTTGATTTAATTAAATAAAACTAATATTTATTGATGTTTTGTGAAAAAAAGTTCAAATTACGGATTTACATATTTTTTGTGAAGAAAAATAAAAAATGATCCCACCAACTTTTGAATACAAAAAAAATGATTGTTTCAAATCCTTGTTTTTATTGAATTAAAACTACATATTTATTTTCTCAAAAAAAAAAACAAAACTTAAAATTTCGCCAATCAAGCAATACATATACAATTTTTGGTCTTCCTCCATCAACTTTATCGAAAAAGCATCAGCAGCGAAGACATTAAATAGTTTTATATCTTGATACATATTTCTAATTTTCACATCTGATGAAATTTGAAATTTTATCTAAACTTTCAAACATTAACTTTGCCAATTTTGACTTTTGTAAGACTCAATTTTTTAGCCTCAAGATTTAAAAAAAAATGAGAAAGATTTTGATATTTCGGGAGGGCACTAGCCTTGAAAAAGATTGAAAACCATTGACGTAGAATGCTACTTTATGCAAATATTAAGCGGGAGGTTTCGTTGTTTAAAACATCAGTTAAATATGAGGGAATCATGGCCATCAAATATTTCACAGAATGTGGATCGGAGATTAATGGAAATGTTGCTCTGCTTCGATTTATAATAAGTCTTCCCTCTGAACTAGATATGTTGGAAACAAGTTTAAAACTTGATATATATTATATTTCATATAATATGATACATACATACATGTGTGCATGTATTTATGTTTATAGAGAGAGATATTTATGCATATGAGTAAATGTGTGTGTATACATATGTATTTATATGTATATGCATACTTGTATATATATGCATGTGTATGTATATTCATGTATATATATATATAAATATATATATATATATATATATATAAATAAAGAGAGAGAAATCTATTTATATTCATATATTCGCATACATATGAATTTATTTATGTGTGTATATATATATATATGTGTGTGCATGTGTGTGTATTCATGTGTATATACATATATAAATAAATGTATACTTGAATAAATATATATGTATACAAGCACATATATAATTATGTACATATATATACAATTTTTTCCGATATTACGGATATTATTTATGTACAAATAATTCTTTAATATCAGAATCATTTTCAATCTAGATTTTCGTTACTTTTATAAGAAAATGAATAAATAGAAAACAACATTCTTCCAGCCAGTAATCAAGGAATACGCATCACTTCCAGAACTATTTTTGTGATGTATCTATTTAAAGATGAAAAAGTATGAAAAGTCATTTGAAGTTGGAAGTAGCACCTTTGGGCCAAGAATAGCCTGCAGGGGTTATTCGAGATGATGAACGCATTACAAAAAAGTGTTACTAAATATTGATTCATCAATGACTTGTCTGATTGAAAAAAAATCACACCTGACTGCAACATGGTCAAACTTTCTTCAATCCGAAGATGATTACTGCAACTTTTGTGTAATATACATAAATAAAAAAAATATACACGCCGTCGCCCCACAAATAGCCTGCTCGGCCAACCAGCCAAATTGGCTCATATTTTTCTATTTTTGCTTCTCTGTGTCTATGTATCTGTGTATGTGTGTCAGTGTGTTCGGGCCCTCCTGATAATATTTTTGAGGCTTCAACATTGAAGAATTCCATGAGAACACCTCTACGCACCATATTTTGCAAAATGTACATTTGGAGTCTGCGTGGTCATTTTTGACCAACCATGCTCATTCCTTGGGCTGGTATTTTCTTTGGATAAAAGATCTACTCTTTTTAGATCATTTTAGATAATTTGCAGAGAATTTGAACTGGTTTGCTCAGAGGCTACATTGATTCATCTTTTGCAATATATGATATATATACATATATGTATGAATATGTGTGTATATACATATGTATGAATATGCGTGTATATACAAATAAGTATTAATATGTGTATATACATATATGTATGAATATGTGCGTATATGTATATGTATGAATATGTATGCACATATGTATGTATATGTATATGTATGCGTATATGTAGGAATATGTATATGTATATGCTGGCATATATGTATGAATATGTATATGTATGTATATGTATGCATATATATTTGTATATGTATGCATATGTGTATGTGTGTGTATGTATGAATGTGTGTGTATGTATGCTTAAATGTATGAATATGTGTATGTATGTATATGTATGCATATATGTGTGTGTATATGTATGCATATGTATATGTATGAATATGTGTGTGTGCATATATGCATGCATATATGTATATATATGAATATATGTATGTTTATGTCTGTCTCACTCTCTATAGTTCATATTATATGCATATGCCTATATATGTGTATGTGAATATACATATATTTATATACATATATATATATATATATATATATGTGTGTGTGTGTGTGTGTGTGTGTGTGTGTGGTACAAATCAGGCCAGCAGTATAAAATAATATAATAATATATCAATAAAGCCACTTCTGAAATGTATTGGATTTATTTCATAGAGTGCTCGATACATACAACATTCTACTCATGGAGTTGAGTTGTTTTAGAGTAGAGCTGGAAATAAATAGTAGGTTGTGGATTCGCTACACAAATTAGCTCATGTTTCAGCCCTCTCTGGGCCTCTTCAGAAGAGGCCCAGAGAGGGCTGAAAAGCCCTCGCTTATTTCTAACATAGATTTTCATAGATCTGTTAAACTGCCGCCCTGTTAAGAGAGCCGCCTATTAATCAGTTGGTCATGATTTCAATCAGGCGAATGTTCATTTCACATATCCGTTCGGAGTGAGGCGTCGGAACAGGCAACAGTGACGTGTTTGCTCCACTTAATTTTGGCACGATTGTTTCCGTACTTTTTGTTCGATACCAAAATAAAACACTATTTTTTTTTTCAATTTAACGTGTTCACCTCTATCAACGAAACTGAAAAAAATGTGTCCAGTTGTCAGCCTGTTTGTCCAAACTATATCTCTAACAGTTTTTAATGAATTTCAACTCCATAGAAACCGCCACGTGAACAGCATCTATTGGCTGCATGTTGCGTTGGGGGTGATCAATTAAAAAAAATTACTTTTCTTGCCGCTTGTTGGGCTATGATCTCTAATAGGTCTGAATTGAAAGAAAACAAGCTTGCTTAAACTAGGGAACAATTTTGCATAAACTTAAATTGCAAATTGGCTCCTTACAAAAAAACCTGTTTGAGATAAAAAAAAAACAACTTTTTTTTTCTAGACGCAGTAAAGTGTAAATACTTAAATTTTCAGCCTTTTAGCTCCATTGTACGCGTGATACCTACATAACCAAAGAGATAGACCAATTTGAAAACTGAAGAAACCTGTTGACAGTTTTGGTTGACGGTTTCTAATGTTGTGAACAGTTGGGCTATAGAAGAAGTGATCAAATTTGGAGGTTTCGAACTCCAGTCGAGACAGAGGAGCGTGTAAAAAAACTTGTGATTTGTGACACCCGTTCAGGGATGGCTGATGCCTTAGCCTGTGTGAGGACAATATCTATGTACTGGGAAACCTCCACAAAACCCACCAAAACTGTTAACATAGGTTTCTTTCAGTTTTTAAGTTGATCCAGATGGTTAGATAACTATTCACGTAACATACATACATGCTGCACAATGTAGCAAGAGGGCTGAAACTTTCTACGTTTACTCCTTACTATGTCCAGAAAAAATTCTTTGTTATTTTTTTAATCCTGCTTAAATAGGTATTTAATGGGTGTTCAATATGCATTGTAAATTCATGTTAAATTGATCCCTAGTTTGTGCCCATATTTGAAAATCCAGACTTTTCTGGTAATCAAAAACGAGGAGAATAAGTTATTCATTTATCACCCCTTTTTTGTTTTCTTTTATTGATCAATCCCAACACGGCATGCTGCCAAAAGATGTTGATCTCGTTGATCAAGTGACTGTTTCTATCAAGTGACTAACCAGACCTATATGTTTTAAAATCTAATCTCAAGAGAGATGGTGAGATTTGTTAGCAGAGGTTGATTTTGAATACTCTGAGGTTTCACTCACCTGCAATGCAATACATTTTCTTTTATGGACGAGCCGAATCGTTTACTTTTCCAATATATTTTCACTCGACTTTTAATATTCAATATTTGGTTATTGGGAATAAAAAAAACGAATTTCTGAGTGTTCTTACAGCTGACTCACAAATAAAATTGCATTCTGTCTACTTCTACCCTTTTGAAGCGCGGACAAATTTTACGTGAAATAAGGATTGGTGATTTCAAAAAAATATGTCATTAGGTCATTTGCACTTCGATTTTTCAATCAAGAAGCGCGTAATCGGTATAATATCGATTTCTTACCGTTTCAGAGGAAATGTTAATTATCAAGTCGTAAGCAATAATGGGAAAGACAATGAAAAATGGTTAGATTATGCACAAGCCAGTGCTGGAAATGCGTTTTGCAAAACTAGGTATAAGGTCATGTCTGCATCAGTAAACATTGAACATACAACAAGAACCATGAGTTCAGCGATGCGTCCACCGTCCATATCTGTAATTTACGATTTTAAAGGGATTCTGAACGAAGTAGTGGTAACATTACTTGTTGTAGTGAAGTAAAAGGAGGTGGGGGAAGAGGAAACTTCACCTGAAAATCTGACTAGTAAGAAAGCAAATAGTAAGTTTAAATGAATGTAAATGAACAATTTTTTTGTTCTGGAGTCTAAATGCATGGTTATTTCCGTAAGGGGGCTTTAGATGAGTATGTATAAAATTTTCAGCTCTGGAGTTAGTTGGAAACACCTTTTTGTGAAATCACACCTCTTATGACATAGTGTTTATGTCTAGTCTTTATTGTCTGCAGTTGTGTATACACTGGTGAAAAATTACCAATAGATTTGAACTTATCAATTTCATCTGAGATTTTATTAAAAAGTAACTGAAATCGTTCAGATGGGAATGTTCATTGTTTTAAATGGTGGGTAGAAGATATTAGGGAGTTCAGAAAATAAATACGTATTTTCATGTTTGGAAAGCAACACCAACAAAGGCAAGACCGGGGTTAAATGACATGAAACAATGTCTGGATCAAGTTCATCATCTCTTCTACCCGGCAGTGTGTCGTTTAGAGTGTATAGTACAGTTTAACCACAGTAACTTTACATATTCGTCATTGTTTACCGTATGAATTTCGAGAGGGTAATACTGCTACACAGGCAACGTGAAAGATATATGAAGTGTATCCTGATGCAGTGAAGGCTCGTAAATGCCAGCTGAGGTTCAAAAATGGCGATTTTGATATTTCTGATATATTACAACTTTCTGAACACAAAAATACATAATTGCTTTCCGAACACCTTAATAGATATTCCAGCAAAACTGCCACCTTTAAGTTGAAGAGTCCCTTTTTACGAACAGAGAAACAGAAAATAATCACATTGTTCATTATTATAGTAATTTCCTCCTCGACAATTTATTGAGCTCATGCCTCAGATTTTCCGGTTTATTCAAGTACCAAAGCAACAAAACAAGAAAGTGCGTACCTCTACCGATACCATTATCAGGGGGAGTATTTGTGCATGGATCCCTTCAAAATTTTCGTAGCCTATTGCCCACCCGTCAACAAAATATGATTAAAATTAACTGAGGACTTTTGGAGAAATCGTGTAAACAAACATTTTTTGCGATATAATGTGATTTCGATTTATAACTACGACTATGGTGAGATGATCGTACATAGATTAACTGAAAAAATACGAAAAATATATCTCAATCGAAAAAACGATTCCTGAATCCACCCTCAAAATTAACCACCGCTTTTTCAACTCGTTGCCCATGTTTCCACAAAATTTCATTGAAATTCATTAAATAATTTCGGAGATATGTGGACAAACATGAAATTTTGGCGATATTTTGTGGTTTGGATGCATAATTACGACATTGTATATAATCGTGCATTAGTCTGCTCTAAGATTTAATCAATTCTTCCGTGGTCTATTGTCAACCTTTCCATAAAATCTAATTGAAATTCATTGATCGATTTCAGATATATCATTCGGACGAGTAAAAAAAATGACAATAGTATGTGGTTTTGAAAGATCGCTGTGATGCAGGACAGGTAGCTAACAACAAAATTCAGTAAAAAATTCCATCATAACTTTTAGAATTATCATGTGGACCGTAAGCTTGAATGTAACTGGAAAAAAAGCAGAAAAATATCTCTGAATCCGGAATTCCTGAATTCCACCCCAAAATGTTACCATCCCTTTTGTACCCCTTTACCTACCCCTCAACTAAATTTCATCGAAATCCATTCAGTGTTTGCAGAAATATTGTGTGAACACACATTATGTAGTTTGTACGTATAATTCAGACGTAAGGGAGGTAATTCTGCAAGGATCTGCTCATAAAGTTAATGAGTTCTTTCGTAGTCTATTGTGTACCCTTTTACAATATGTCATCGAAATTCATTGAGGAATTTCGGAGATACCGTGTGAACAGACATAACATTATGGCGATATAATGTGGTTTGGACTTACAACTACGACGTGGAGGAGATAATTGTGTGTGGATCCAACCTTCCATAGAATTTCATAGAAATTCATTGATAACTTTTTGAGATATAGTGTGGACAGTCATTAGCTTATACAATAAACATAACTGATAAAAAGAACGAAAAAGAATCGAAAATTAACCATCCCTTCCTAATCCCATTCTCTACTCTTCCACAAAGGTTTCATTGAAATTCATTGTGAACTTTCGGAGATATCGTGTGGAGAGACGAACGAACAGTCACAACCAAAATACATAGTTTTTTTTTTTTTTTCAACTTCATTGAGGTAAAAAAAAAAAATCCTTCTCAACAGATCTCATCTTCATGCAAAATATAATTGAGATTCATTCAATATTCTCGGAGATATCGTGTGGACAAACGAACAAACAAGCCCTACCAAATTCATATAGCTTTTTTTTTAACTTCATTGAGGTAAAAAAAAAAAATCCTTCTCAACAGATCTCATCTTCATGCAAAATATAATTGAGATTCATTCAATATTCTCGGAGATATCGTGTGGACAAACGAACAAACAAGCCCTACCAAATTCATATAGCTTTTTTTCAACTTCATTGAGGTAAAAAAAAAAATCCTTCTCAACAGATCTCATCTTCATGCAAAATATAATTGAGATTCATTCAATATTCTCGGAGATATCGTGTGGACAAACGAACAAACAAGCCCTACCAAATTCATATAGCTTTTTTTGCTCTTTTTTTTATCAACTTCATTGAGGTAAAAAAAAAATCTCTCTCAACAGATCTCATCTTCGTGCAAAATATAATTGAGATTCATTCAGTTCTCTCGGAGATACCGTGTGGACAGACGAAAGAACAAGCCATACCAAATACATATAGCTTTTTTTCAACTTCATTGACAGAGGTAAGAGAAAAAAATCTATCTCAATCAGAAACAGATCTCTCGATCCACCCGTCTCAAAGTTTTTCCAACTCTTCCGGACACCATAGCCCATCTCCCTGCGAAATATAATTGAAAATCATTCAGTACTTTCGGAGATATCTTGTGGAGAGGAGAGACGAACGAAGAGACGCTACCAAATACATATAGTTCTTTTCAACTTCGTTGACAGAGGTAAACAATCCCTTTTTCTAACACTGGGAGACCTGCGATAATCCTATACACCCATCATTACCTCTATCTTAAATCTGTGAGAGTTGACATCTGGTTGCTTTGATATATAGGTTTGGGATTGTACTCGCTACTATATTTCTCATTTTGTAACCGTGTTCACTGTTGTCATGGTAATATTCAGCTGGGGTTAGATCAATGCAATGCACCGGCAAAAGAGGCGACGAAAGGTAATTAAGCATGTCGAGTTGTAGATGAATGGGAAGAAGCGACACAGACACAAGGGGAAACCATTGCATGAATGATCCTACACATCGATTTAAAGAACAACGGATTCATCTAGTAATTGCCTTTGGTCTGTGGTGGTTAAGAACTTTCCTCAAAATTTCTCTCTTATTTTCAAGTCTTCAAATAAGACATCGTCACTGCCGTTCTTAGCGTAAAAAAGATACATTATTGCATTAAGTACATCCCTTCTTCAATTAGTATATATATATATATATATATATATATATATATATATATATATATATATATATATATATATATATATATACAATATATGTGGTACAGATCAGGCTAGCAGTATAATGATATATCAATAATATAAAGCCACTTCTGAAATGTAATGGATTTATTTCATAGAGTGCTCGATACATACAACATTTTACTCATGAAGTTGAGTTGTTTTAGAGTAGATTCACCCGATGAGGCCCGAAGAGGGTAGAAACATGAGCTAGTTTGTGTAGCGAATCCACATTCTACGTATATATATACATACATATATATATATATATATATATATATATATATATATATATATATATATAATAGTAAGTAATGAATATGTTCTCGATTCGTGAAAACATACAAGCAGAAAACGAACAAAAACAGATTTTATCCGTTGTAGATGTTTAATAGTGCTCAATATTTGACACAGCAAATAAAGTGATTGATACAAAAAGTAAGAATCACGTGGACATTTAGCAGGCGAATCAGATATATGTCCTTGTGATTCTTGAATATATATATTTATATATATATCGCTTTTGTTGGACCGATGTTTCTTTGCTATGGATATTTTATCAAGAATTGATCACTTGACAAAATGTCCATAGCATAGAAACATATCAGCCCGATTGTAGTGACGCATATAAAATTATTATATGCTCTGTTTCATTGAATCATTGCTATTGATTTATTTTTAATGATTCTTTTCTGTGGAGAACTATTTCAAAGAAATACGTGCAAACAAAAACAAATACACACACACACACACACATATATATATATATATATGTGTGTGTGTGTGTGTGTGTGTGTGTGTGTGTGTATGTGTGGACAATACGGGAAATAGTTGTACTTGAATTATTACGTGACATTATTTACTTGGAAAAACGAACTTTCCAATATTGTTTTATTTAGAATTACTACTTTGATCAAGCCGAGAGGCAAAATATGTCAGTATAATATACTTGATTTAAATACTACTATTTTCCGTATTGTCCACTGGATAATATTGATGGATATCAGATCCTCATACTCATCATATATACATAAGTATGTATATACGTGAGTACATAGAAAAGTGTTACACACGAAATGTATATACATAGTATATATATATATATATATATATATATATATATATATATATATATATATATATATATGTGTACATAAATGTCTCAGACAAAGAAAATCACACAAAGCAGAAAAAATTTTGTCAATGGTTCGTTTCTTAAAAATTTCGCAGGGCGATTGCCCCCAAATCTTACCTGTCCCTAATAGTCTAACTTTAATGATAACAGTCAGTTGAAATCGATCAAAAACCTCATAATAGAATTTCCTCAACAAACATTTAATATTGGATGAACGGGTCTCATTAATCATTCAATAGAACCCTATTCAAGCCCAAATCCAACAGGATATAAGCTAAGGGATCATTTAGCATTTTTCTAGACCTAATAAGGTGGAAAATGTTTAAATTTCTGGCCTTCTTGGTGAACTGAAGAAAAATATGTTGACAATATTTCGCTTTCTAAAAGGCATTTGAAATTTAAATACAACAATTAAAGCCAGCCAGACCAACATATAAACTGAAGAAACCCACGTTGGCAGTTTTGGTGACAACATTGGTTGACTGTTTCTAACAGGCATTTGAATACAATGTCTTAATGTCATAAAATGAATTTTCCATCTTTATCAGTACTTTCAGAATTCCTGATGTTATGGCTACTCATAAGTTTACAAGCAAATGTAAATTTGTCCATATACGGAGTATTACTATTAAGAAAAACCACCACATGATGACGTAGAACATATAGAATTTTATGATATGATGTAGTAAAAATGCTGAAGTCAAAGAATTTTAAAAATATAAAAAGTAATGAAAGCTAAAACTAAAAAGAAGAAAAAAATGAAAATCCATTTGTGGCCAACAGAAAGCTATTCTCCAAGCTCATTACAATGGCAATCCTTGTCATCTAAGTATGTAAAATGCAATGTTTATCTGTATATATTTCATAAATGCCGTCATTTTTTTTGCAGTACTGGTAAACTAGTATATTGATAACTCACAAACACTCTGCTTCATAGATCTAACGATTTCTCTTCTCAGTTAAACGTTACTTTCAAGTCCCACGTGTTTTGTCGATTGGTTTGAGACCTACGTGTTCCTGACAATACTTAATTTTTTTATTTTGTATTCCAACAAAAACTATTGTTTACTCAAACGATTCTTTATCATTCAATATTAGTTATTTTCATATGGCATTCAAATATAAAGAAGAAAACTTAATTACAAAATATTTTAAAATCTAAAAAATCAAGACTGAAAGGGTTAAAATAATTCATCGGCATTTCGAATGGCATTAAACACAAACTCTAAATCGATTTTGTTTAACTGTCCTTAATGCTCCTCGGGAAAGCTGGACAATGGTGTCAAATAAGCCATTACCGCGACGGCTATGAACACTTGATGTTGTCTCAGAAAATTGACTATGCCTTTTCCGATGAATAATCATTAGAGTGGCTAAGGCTCATTACAAACTCTAAAAGCTGATGAGAAATGCTCGCCATGACACAGAACGCACAGTATTAAATCTTTTAAAAGGAAAAAGAGAAAGACGAATTAAGAAATCGCTGTCGCCATTACTGTGTCCTTTGAGGAAATGTCCAGCTGATGGCGATACATGCACAACTTGGTCGCAAGAAAGCGAAGTCAATTGAGATCGCTCCCACTTGGATTCATGCACATCAATTTTTCATAATACTTCTGGCTTCAGTCAAAACGTGCCATGCGTTCGACGCCAAAATTTTCTCATACCATCAAAGACAATCTAACGATATATGAATGTTGTAGCACTCCGGGTGGTGTGCCGATTATATTTTCCCTGCTTGTTGGCCGGTGCCCGATCGATTTGTGCCGCCATCGCATTAAACTCCACTCAGATGAATTATCCAACGAAGTAGACAAACACAACACTTCGCAGGGGTGGGGGGCCTAGGGGAATGGGGGGGTGTTGTCGGTAAAATTGTGTTGTAGGAAAAGAGACTTGAACAGATACCCGAAATTTATTCACTTGTCGTCGAAATCTGCATGACTCGGGATACACGACCGACTGAATCTATCTCGTTATCTGCTCGAGTGAGCGATTGAAAATTTTGGTGCGTGAGTCAAATTGAAGGCAAGAAAAAAAGGAAAAGTACCTTATTTATGCGAAAAATGTTATAAACATATAGAACTTATAATTGTAGGATATAAAAGGGAAAGTTACATGACTATATATGTTTGTTGAGTGAATGTGAGGTGATCCGACAGGATGTCGGTAAAATGACAATTGGAAAGTGAAGAGAAATTTAAGAGAAAAAAAGCAAGTATTACATAGAAAAACGTTTTATGATTACGTGGGCATGTTCTAATGCATTTTGATAGTTGCCAGCCACCCTTTTCAGAGAAATTTGCTGCAGTTGAAGGGAAAACCATATGCTGTTTATGTGTTTGAGATTTGAGGAATTCAAGTGAGATTTTTTTGTGTTGCTAATTGTTTAGTGGGAGGGAGGTTGTTTGAATAGCATCTGATCAGAGTGGTGCTCCACGACCCTTCTGCACACATTAAAAGAATCACACATACACATGCACGCGTGCATATGCACACACACACTTACATGCATTTGGAAGCCGGTTAATGTCATCAGTTTGGGACAGTCTTTCAAATAACAATAACAATAACTGGCTGATAACATTAAGCAGAAAATATGAATACTGAAAAAAATACATTCATTGTTATAGTCAAGTAAATTTTATGAGAATTTTGTATGAAATTATGAAGAATTTTCAATTCATTTTAAACATAGGTATTTTGGACCAATTGATTTTGATAGCAATAACTGACTGGTAAAATCATTTGAGATTATTATTTGTGGCATCCCCGATGTACTTCAATATATATATATATATATATAGTTTGAGTGTATACATGGGTATTTTGGACGATAATGGTTTTGATGTATATACAAGTATTTTGGGAGATATTTCTGTAATTTTGCACATACTTAATCATAATTGGAATATTACAAATACTATCTTGTTTTTTTGTTTTTTTTAAGATCAGGCTCGAACCATATAAACATTTATAGGCAATGGTTTAAGGCCTTTGTACTGCAAAAGAAACACTAACTCCTTTCATAATGACAGATCTCATGGTAGGGGCTCGCGTGATAGATAATAACGAACAAACTGTTTTGATAATAAAATGTTTTTTTCTCATTGATTATGCCTAAAAAGTACAGAAAATGTCATTGATTCCTTTCAAACTTTGTAATCAGGACAGTGATGACATGAAATCTACTTATTTTTAATTGACTTAATTCGTACATTTTTAATCACATGAAGCGAGACAAACATCAACATATGAATATTACTGTCCAGGTCACATATAAAAGGGAATAATAGCCATTTTATATGCTTTTTACACATAAGCAATTAGAAAATATGACTTATTACCTAGAAACAAAAATTGCGTTGGAAGGTATCACTCGTTACCGATAACCCAAACATATTGGCTATAATCAGGTTATAAGAGACTATTTCGCCTTTGTTCAGAGTCCAAATGTTTGTAAGGCCGGGTTGGATTTTACTGTAGATTCTCTACGGTACCCTTTCCTATTTGTGTTAGAGTCGTCTTTCCCTAAATAGTTATTGCTGTCATGAAACATTGTGAGAGTGTTCAGAAATGGATCGTTGGATGAGAGAGGGTGTCAAGCGAATGGATCATTGGATGGGAGAGGGTGTCATGCAAATGAACGGGGAAGGAAAAAGGATCATTACAGGGGAGAGGGCATACGGTGAATGGATTATCGAATAGGAGGGGACATCTGGGGAATGGATCAGTGGATGGTATAGGGCGATCAACGAATGGATTATTCGATGGGAGAATGCATCCAGTGAATGGATCATTGGTTTTCGAACTGGCGGCTGATCCTTAAACAGAAGCTCTGACCGTCACACTTCTCTGCATCGAAAAAGATTCCCTTTTCATGCATGTATGGGTGATTGTGTCTGGCGAATAGATCATGTGATTGTAGAGTGTCCAACGAATGGATCACCGGACAGGAGAAGGTATCCGACGAAAGGATCCTTGGAATGGATAGGGCATCCGGTGAATGGATCGTTAAATGGAAGATAGGGATTCCTGCGAATGGATCATCGGTATCCAGCGAATGGATGTCTGTATGAGGAAGAACTCCAGCGAATAGATCATTGGATAGTGAAGGGCATCAAACAAATGAGTCATCGGATGGGAGAGGGCATCCAGCGATTGGATCATTGAAGGGCAATCCTTTGAAAACGATAGCTTACCCGTTAACAGATGCTCTGATCGTCACACCATTATTATGTATGTCGTCAGAAGGGCCATTGTCCAATAACTTAGCCATAAAAGATACAGCAATAATTATATCATAAACCCTAAGCATAGAAATATCAAAATCAATAATATTAAGAATCGCATGTGATTGCAATTCATCCTTATGGAACAAAATAAAACAATATCAATTGATTGAGCTATTATTCGGACGCCAGTTAATCCTGCAAATTAATTAACGGGTTTATTTTCATTTCTATGGTCTGATTTTTTTTTTCATTGAGAAAGAAAGCTACTGAATTCGGTTCAGTGGAAGAATCTGTTGTGAGGTGGGTAGGGGATATTTTTATCAGAAAAAATGTTACTTCTAAGTGGATGACTTTCTTGTTATGAACAGGGAAACAGAAAAAACAAACCACGCCCTTCACTGATATTGTAAGATTAAGATTCCGTCTTACAGAAAAAACAAGAACCAAAAGTTCAATGGGGCGTCCACAAAGTTTGAACACCATTAAGAAGCATCTTACAAAGGAACGCCTTTCTATCAAGTTTCAAGCGAATCTAACTTAAAACAGCTGAGAAAATCAATATTTATAAGTTCAAACGCCATTATTAACAGGTCACGAGACTGGGAGGGGTGAAGATTTTTCCTAGTGAGGAGCATCTTATCAAGGGACACCTTTCTATCAAGTTGCAGCCAATCAACCAGAATCACTTAAAAACCTAAGAAACCTATGTTGACAGTTTTAGTTTTGGTTGACGATTTTAAATCTAATGCGAACATTACTCGGTAGAAATGCGTGTGTAGAAAGGGTTAGGTACAGAAATCCTTATAATGCAAGTACAATGGCTTGGCCAGTCCACATGCAGGGCTGCATTAAACTTAATAGGAGCCCGAAGCACAGGCTAATTTGGAGGTTTCCTACCCCAAAGTTATGTATATATACATAACATTTTTCAATACATATTTGAAAAAAAACAAAAAAAACAAAAGCAAAAACAAAAACGCTAATTCATCGATCTCTATGTACTGGACACTTCCGGTAGCGTAATATAATTTTATCCTATCATACATTCGACAAACAGAACATCATAATTTGTTTATGTCTTAAATTATCTTAGCTCCCAGATAAAATGCTAGAAGACGTGTTGGATAATATTCTTAAATACACCTTACCGCCAGAGTTGCATGTATGAGCAAATACAGAGCAAACCAAAATGCCGAACAAAAAACTCTAAGAAGATCCCAACAATTTACTTGATTGCCGTCCATTTCTGAAGTCACTGCTAAACTAGTATTTCTCGGATACGAATCATATGTGGTTAAAACTCACATATGTATGTTGTATAATTTGCGTTAAAATAATGAGGGAGGGAGAGGGTAACGTGCAAATGTTATCACTTTCTTGGGTTATTATTTTCATCATTATATCCGATAAATCATGATTGTTCTCTGATGAGATATGAATATCGTTTATCAAAAGACAGTTACAATGAAAGAAAGTGAGGTAGACTTTATTGTTCGTAACAGTTATTCAATAAATCATTTATCTAATAAACCAACTTATCAATTATTTCCCGAAATAATATTTTTTCAATCAGCGCTACGATTTTTGATGCGATAAAGTAGAAATAGGAAATTATTATTATCGCTCTAATTATTAGAAAATGAGTGGGTCTGGCTGGCTGACTATCTATGTACGTGTCACGCCTACGGGCCACACCAATAGAGTGAGAGGGCCGAAAATTTAAACATTTACTTATCATGGCTGGGAAAAAGGTTGCTTTGTTTTTGTTTTGCAGGTCAATTTATAATGTAAGTTTATGCTATATTTGGTCACTTAGTTTGATCCTGGCAATGTTCATACTTGCTTTTTCTTTTGAAAATTCGAACTTTTTTGATGATCACCGCCCAACAAAAGTACCTTATTCATTAATCATCCCTTTTTTCAATTTTGATTGACACCCCCAACACAGAACGCAGCCAAAAAACGTTGGTCATGTGACGGTATCTTTTGAGTGATTAACCTGAAGATTTTGTTCTCAATCGAGAGATAATGTGAACTGCTTTTGAAATCGAACGCAGTTCTTATTCTTGAATATCGTATACATCGGTATGTAAGACGAACATTTGATATAAACAACTATTCAAATATTACTCTGCATTCAATGCGCTGGTATTATGACTAGAGGGCTGTCTACCGAAACTTGATATGGACGGTTATTAGGCTGTGATGGATCACAGTGAGCGGTTGTCTTCAAAATACCCTTGTGAACCAATCGTCTTATAGTCTAGCATATACGGTGAGGCTATTTAAAAGTGTCCTAATAGAAATCAATTATGTAAACATTTTGGATAATTAGGTAGCCGAAAGGGTATCCAAATTACCTCTGAATTATTTTTAAGTAATTAGTAAATTACAATACTGTATTGTTCCTAGTCTTTGATTCTGATCAGATGTAGAAACTGCACCCCAGGATTGATAAAAGGATTTGATTTAATGAAAATAAAAATGAAACGTACAATTCAAACCCCTTTGACCACGTAAAAGAATATTGGGAATGGGATTACACAATTTGAACAATCTTTTTGAATGAATTAATTTTCATCACGGTTTAATGATTCAAATCAATTTTGTGGTCAGAATTCGATATTTGATCTGTGTCAAAGACCAAGGCAACAGTTTTCCTAAAAAATAAAAACAAGTCCTTGTTAGGATTTTTCTTCTGGGAGGCGAATTGTTTCTTATCTTCAACAGGAAAATCCTTTTTATAATTTGCAAGCTGTCCATCTATCAACGACAACAAACATAAAGAAAGACAGGGGGGTATCACGAACGAACCAACACAACTGTAACTGTTCTGCTTTGTGTTCGTTCGCCAGCTGCTGATAATATACCCATGATAACAACTACTACTACTGCTTTTGTTGTCGTCGATGTGTCAATTTCTTTTTTTTTCACCCCTCAAATTCCTGAGTGAACGAACTGACACAGAACACTGCTTTATGTAATTCGTTTGTAAAGCAACAGGTATTTACGAGTAATTATAGGATATTTTGACTCAGCTTCCGAGAGAAACTGAACTACAAAAAAAAAAAAAAAAAATGGGTAAAAAATTATTTTATTAATGAAAAATATTTAGCAGGGATAAAAATACTCAAAAGAAACCGTCGGTTGACCAATATCTTTTGGTGGTATATCGTGTTAGGGGCAATCAATTAAAAAAGTTGGACAAAGCCGAGATCAATGAATAAGTTATGTTTTTCGCCCTTTGTTGGGCAGTGATCGCTAGAAAAGTCTGAATTTGAAAACAAAACAACAAAAAAAAACCAAACAAACAAGAAATAGAGCAAGCCTGAATGATGTCGGGTACAAATTGAGGGACCATTTTACCATAAACTAACACTGAAAATTTGATATATCACTCAAAATCTATCAAGAAGCTTTTTTTTCTTTAAAAGAAAAGAAGCTCTTTTTATTGACATAATATGGGGTAAATGATTAAATCTTCAGTTCGTTAGCTTCATGCATACATAAATAGTCAGCTAGACCGGCTTAGAAACTCATGTTGACAGTTTTGGGGACAATTTTGATAGACGTTTTTGAATACAGAAAAGAAATGATTTGAAAAAAATTGCTTATTATGATCATTTTGGGACAGTGTCCACTAGATAACAATAACCGGTTGATAATATTTAGCAAAGGATATTAAAAACTGGAACAATTTGTATTCATTGTTATAAATTCATTATGTTTTTGAACAACTGTAACCAATCAACTGGACACGAGTTCAAATCACAGTAAAGAAATGTGGTTTTTACATATCGATTTACATCTCTCATTTTGAATTGCTCTTGTTTTTACGGTAAGAAAACAAAGTCAACTACAGACTTTGTACTGAAGTCTGACAAAAAATCAATATGAAATTAATTTCTTTGTTGCTAAAAATGCAAACGATGCATTAGTGACCGGCTGATTTGATAACATTATCCATGATTATAATTAATGACTTCTATATCCAATTTTCATTCTCAAATGAGAAATTTGACAGTAAACATATTGGGGACATCTATACTCCAAACTAGTAAGGTTTTATGTTCGTTTACTGGAAATATTGCATACTGTCCGAATACCCGTCCCACAGGCGAGTTTTTGGCAAGTTTTAAATAAAATTAAAATTACATTTTTTTCTCTAATAAATCTACATGTGATAACGTTTGATGTTTTTTTGCAATATGAAACGTCAATATTTTGAGACAATAAACATACTGATTCAAAAATAAAACCCAACACTTCAAATCAACATATGATTAAGTTGCTTTTGCAATATAAAGTATAATTAAGAAAATAGATACAAGAATTCATAAATAAAACCCAAATGTCAGTTATGCAAATCGTCTGTTAACTAACTGATAATTAGAAAAAAATAGAAGGAATGTTTTCGACGTAAGACTGTTCGCGTAGACGAAACCCTCGTCGGAGGAGCGTTCAGACAGTCTCATCACATAACACCAGCAGTCATATCATATCTGCAGTTGACATGACATATCAGTACCGGATATCATACATTAGCTACAGCACATTTAGTTCCATGTCATCATCAGTTTGTTAGAGTCCGTTGTTGGACATACACCTTTCTCAAGATTAGTCAGACCTATTTATCATGGGCGTCACGGAGTCGGTATTTTCTGAATCTATCTAGTGCATCACATCATCTCACTTTTTGTCGGCCACATATGATCTTTGAGGATCGACATTTTGAGTCGTGATGTCCAGCAGTTGTCCGACATTCTTGCAAGATGTCCAGCCCATTGCCATTTGAGTTTTCTAACAGTTTCTGTGGTGTCTCAGACTCTTGTCTTTTCTCTGATATACTCTGCTGTCTTATGATCTCTTCATGTGAGATTGAGCATGATTCTCTCACGTGCACGTAGTATGATTCTCAGTTTGAGGGTTGATCTTTTGGTAAGGTTCATATTTCAGCTCCGTATGTGACTATCGGTAGGATAGATTGGTTGTATACCCTTCTTTTTAGGACTAGTGGGATTTTCTTGTTCTTGAAAGTCGAGCTTGCTCAACCGGAAGCTTGCCAACCTAGTGTGATTCTTTGCTTTATTTCTTCTAATGACTTCACAGACTCGCTAGCCTAGGTATATGCTGTGGTCTACATCGTCGAGCTCTCCATTTCCGACCTCGGAAGTGAAAACGTAAACTTCCTCTTCTTTATCTCTTTTGGTTCACTTGTTCCTTTGTTTCTATACTTATTTATTTACCTATTTTCCCTGTTTCAGGTGACCGTTTGCTTGACATCCCTTGCCGCGTGTGTGGTGACCGAAGTTCTGGAAAACACTACGGTATATACAGCTGTGATGGTGAGGCTACTTTATCATTTCATGGGTCATCAGCAAATAAAACCACAATGGAATTATTCCTTGAAAAATAATAAGCATAGGCGTCCAGACCAGTGGTATTCAAACCGTGTTCCGTGATATAAAGTCATTTTTTTTTGCAATTCCCTTTAATTTTTCATTACATAATCGATTAAATGTATTTATTTTTTCTTTAATACAAACTGAATTCAAAATGATTTATTTTCAACAACTACGTTAAAATTAAGAACATCTTAGTTATTCATGTGACACAGATGCTATTCAATCAGTTGTTCAAATGTCTATTTTTTTCTCGGCACGCTTCGTTCTTACGTTTCCATTTGAGTGCATATTCACTCACGGTGTTTGGACAAAACCTACATCCTTTTTATTGAGGATAGACTTTATAGCAAAATATAATTGAGAATTTCAAGTAGAAAAAAGGTATTAATTGACTTTTACAATCAAGTCAATCTTCTGTCATGAAATTTGCTGAACATGCGTGGGCCAATAAGGATCGAAAAATGAGGAAAATGTCCAGAAAAACCTTCAAGAGAAGAATTTTCTTGGCGTTTTCAACGTATATTGGTGGGATACGTCAACAAAGAAGATCATTATCATAGCTTCCCGCGCTGAATAGCCACACTGATTTGTTTGGTGCTAGCTAAATCAGGTTAGAGTGGGCGGTTCCACAGAAGGTGTTCAATATTTGTCCCTTTTCACTACAGTCACAGAATTCATCATCATCATCCTCCTCATCATCTGCCACTTAACCTCTGTCGTACCTTCCCCAGGATTCGCTACACTCCTCTCTCATGAGCGTCGCAGAGCCAGTGCTTTCTGAATTTGTCGAGGTCGTCTCTCCATCTAGTGCTCTGCTGGCCTTGATTTTGCATGTAATCTCCGAGGATCCATGTTTGGAGTTGTGATATCCATCGTTTGTCTGTCATTCTTGCGACATGGCCGGCCCATTGCTATTTGTTTTTTTTAATGGATTCTATGACGTCTCGAACTCCTCTTTTCTCCCAGATGTGTATGCTGTCTTGTGGTCTCTCCATGTTAGGTGGCGCATAATTTATCTCATGTGCACATTGCATGCTTCTCAGTTTGTGAGTCTCTCTTGGTTAGGTTCTATGTTTCAGCTCCATAAGTGACTGCTGGGAGGATGCATTGTTTATTATCCTTCTTTTTAGGATTGATGGGATTTTCTTGTTTTTGAAAATTGAGCTTGCTCTGCAAAAGGCTTGCCGCCCTAGAGTGATTCTTCATTTGATTTCTCCTTTTGTGAGAGTCTTATGGAGATTCGTTGTACTGGTCCACTTTCTCCAGTTCGGTGTTGTCGATTCTGATCTTTGTGTTCTTATTTCCGTGATTGTTGCTCATGATCTTCGTCTTGCTGAAGTTCATGTGTAGGCCGACTTTCTGGCTCTTTTCATTTAGTTCATCTTATTCGATGTCCTTTAAACCCACCCAAGACATATTGAAAACCCCTATTAGGAAAATAAAACAAAGTATTTTGCCAAAAGACGTTGCTCATGTGACTGTATCTATTGAATGGCTAACCAGACCTGCTCTCTCCTTTCCATTAAAATCCTGCTGTCACTCTTTTGTGCTCAGTATCACGAGCTGGTCAACTGTTTTTATGACATCGTTTGTAACACGGTAATAAGAAGCATGTATATATGTTTTTCTTTTGTTCGAACGTCCTGCTTCATTTAATTTTCTATCGGTGATATTTCAGCTTCGCTGGACAATGCTTTTTATATACTGAATCGTAACGTCCCTTATTCAGTTTGAGAACGGCTTTAACATACAGGGCCTAAATATAACCCATAACATTCAAATAAAGAAATGCTTTCGTCGAAAAGACCTTGTTAACCATCACTGCACTGATTGCGAAACGAGGGGTTTCATGAAATAACTGAAATGTTCGGGGATTTCATAAAATCTCCAGTTCCACGATCTTGCTGTAACATCCTTCCTTTTCTTTGTCTGAGTCGGTTATCCTTCATGAGAAAGTGAGCAGGTCAGTTTTCTGGGAGGCAGGGGGGCGGGGGCAGGGGTGGAGTCAGCGATAAACCGTTTGGTCAATAGTTCTCTCTGTCAGCACTTACCGCAGTAATCAGTGTTTTCATTGGCATCACCGCCCCGTCTAGTCATCGGTGGTCATCGTTATTGCCACAAATATTGGTTTTAGCGCGATTTTGTGGTCAAAAGGCAACACACTGACAACGACGACGACGACCACGACGACGATGCCTTGGGGGTGGATGCGCCGGAGGGTGTGGCAGATGCAAGAGATTATTCTGGCTGCTGCACATTATTCTTAGTAGGGTCTGGATTTTGCGACAACAGATGGGCGTTGTCTCCCTCCCTCCCTCCCTCTCTCTCTCTCTCTCTCTCTCTTGCTCCATCTTCTTTGTCTATCTCCCTCTCTCCCCGGCCTATTGATCATCTGCTTACAAACCTTATCCTCTTCATGTAAATAGCGTCTGCAGAATACAGAGTTGGAATGATACTCAACCTTGAGACGTGGTCGATGTTGAGCTTCCACGGGTTGTAAGTATGTCTAAGGAGTTTGAACAAATATTAGTTGACCTAAAGGCTTTGAATAACAGGAAAAGATACGTCCAATAATGGTAAGATAATTCCTCATTTCTGTGACCACGTATAAAAGGCAAGAGTAATATACATTGGGACCAAGAAAGAAATTATTTTTTAGATGCACTATCATCTCTAGCACTGTCCGCCGACACTGACCGACATACCAAAATAGTAGTTATGTCCCTTGCTCAGTGTTGCCAATTTAGATATGTTTAGTTGCGTCTGCATGTCAGAAATTTCAATATGACGATTTATGATAAAATAAGTAATATTTTTGTTTAATTCACAGTAATAAAATGAGTGATATTCTCATTAAATCAAGCAATATTTCAATAAAGTAAATGTTGAAGATTGAAGACACATTTCAATTAGAGATGTTCAATATATTTCCTAGATTTCAGATATATGTCTGGAGAATTTAGTTTTTTGGGGGGAGCTGTTTTAAGATTTTAGACGTAAACTTGGATAGAAAGTTGGCAGCACCGCCTTATCTAGCAAGAAAAGAACAATAAAAATTGCTGATAAAAATATCTCCTAACCAGCATTTGGAACGATGAACTCTTCCACTAAAACTAATTCAGTAATCTCTTAACGAAAAAAAATGTTTTTGGCTGCATGGTGTGATGGAGATGATCAATAAAAAAATTGGCAAAAGGGGTAATCCATGAATTAGCGACTTATTTCGCCTCTTTTTTGGATAGTGATCACAAAAAAAATCCGAAATGAAATAAAAACGATCGTGAACGCTACTGGACACAAATAATTTAGTACAAACCTTCATTGCAAATCCCCCCCCCCCACTAAAAAGAAATATAAGGTGGAATTTTCAAAACAAATTTATAAAAAAAAAAACAAAAACATAATGAGTAAATGTTTAAATTTTCAGTCCTTTACTTCCATTGGTGCGGAGAACGCACGATACGTATACGGATACATAGCCTGCCAGACCAGCTTAAAAACTAAAGAAACTTATGTTGCAAGTTTTGGCGAAAGCTTTGGTTGACGGTTTCTAATTAGGTTGAAAGGCTAAGATATCTAAATTTTATTCTCTGATTCAAGCTTGGTGAAACTTGCTACAAAATTGACTCATCCATTGTAATAACAATTTTATAATCTGAAAGAAAACATCGGTGAATTAATTGATCAGGAAAGGAAATCTTTGAAAAGTTTACTTTGTAATTAAGAAATGCATAGATGATTCAGCAAGATGATTATGAATTGCGTTGTATTATATAGGAACGCTATTTTGAAATTATGACTTATTTTTTCATGGTGAATGTACCATTTGGTCTAGACAAAGTAAATAGAATAAACAATTGAAGAAAATGTGGCTGCTGTAGGAATCGGCCCTGCAACTCCTAAGTTTATATTCAATCTCTTAGTTGATAAAATGAGAAAATTTGAGTTTGTTGGCCACAACTTACAGGCTAAATCAATCTATTTATATAATGCTTCAAATGTAGGTCTACATTTTTGGTCTGTAACATATGTCAAAAGAGATAACTATTAAATGCTAATTATACCGTTATCTCCCTTATTTATCTATATATCCAGGTTCAATCTGGTTGAACGTAAACAAGAAAATGGATTTAGAGAACTGAATATTTAAACATTTACTCCATATGACGGATATAAAACACTTTCTGTTTTTTGAAAATTCAAAAATTACGCGTGCATAGTATTCTATTCAAATTTTCTGGTACTATTTGACTTAATAATTTTGTAATTTTTTTCAAGTACAATCCAATAGCAAATTCATTTAAATACCACCGTCAATTTTGACAGTATGAATAAAATAGTCATCATAAACTTATACTATTAATTCTAGTTTATCTGCCTTGGAGTACAAAGTATACAAATTATTGTAAATGTAGGCAAAATGTTTTTTAATCTTATTTTAGCAGGATAAAATGATAAAATCTGGGACCCCAAAATTAATTCAAGTGCAAATAATAATCATAATTACACGTGTTTAATAAGTTTTCCTAATTTTGTGAAAATTTTTGCTTTTGACTTGAATCAGTTTTGGAGTCTAGATTCTAAATCTTATCCCTTCAACTAAATGATATCATTTTTTGCTGTTGTTCAAGTTTTTTTCTTTTTCAAATTTGTTAATGATATCTTATCTTTTTCATTTTAGGATGTTCAGGTTTCTTCAAAAGAAGTATTCACAGAAATCGAGTCTATACGTGTAAAGCCCAGGGAGAGCTGAAAGGAAAATGTCCCATCGACAAAACTCATCGGAACCAATGTAGAGCATGCCGTCTCAAGAAATGCTTCGAGGCCGAAATGAACAAAGACGGTGAGAAGAATCTTATAATTCAACGTTAAAGAAATTTAAAAAAAAATGGCTGCTGCAGACCGTGCCTTTTACGGGAGGCAACTCTCCATTGATTGCATCTATGAATATCTTAATATTGGAAACGTAGTGAGTAAGGACTAGCCTCCCCTAACTTGAGTCAGGATTGTTATTGTTGTTATTGCTGTCGTTGTTGCTACAGCGGAAAAATAAAGTCAACTCCAGACTCGGACTGGAGATTTGGCAATACTTTTTAAAAAAAATTATTATGAGATGAAGTATTGTAACATTATTGCTTTTTAAATATGATTAGTTTCTACCTTCATCTTGAATTTTTTTGAGTTGTTTTTATAATGGTCAAGACAGCCTGGCATAGACTGAACTGCCTTTGGTGATGAGGGTGCGAGTTCAATTCTCACCAAATTGACTTAATCCTCATTTCCGATTCCGCTGTTATTAGTTGACACAGAAACAATGGCACAATTTGAAAGTAGTATAAAGACAACTAAAAAATTAAGATGGAGGTAAAAATTAGTCTTATTCAATAGAAATAGGAACATGAATTGTTTTTTTTTTATTTAACTTTGTTACTAATAAACCAACTTTTGTTCAGATAGTTTAATCTTTTCTTTCCGTCTTTGATATTAACACAGCTTTCCAGTCGATCCATTCTACGGCCTTTTTCGAATGTAATATCTGTAAGGAAAGACAATCGGTCTTTTTGCATATTAATTTTTGCCTCACATCATATGGATATCACATTTTACACTTTGTAATGTGGAACAGGAAGGCAGATATTGTACCCACCATTATTGGTGCACCTGGAACACTCGCAAAGCCTTTGAAAAGTGGCAAATAGGACTGTAAATCTAGGGACGACAGCATTACTAAATTCAGTTGGAAACGGAAGAATGTGGATATATTGAGTATTGCTGTCACTTGATTACCGGTGAAAGCCACCAGATTTCACAAACATCAAAATTCAACAACTAACATGATCCTTTCTTGTGCAAGTTGCATGGTTCTTAGTTTGAGAGTTAATATTGTTCCCAGGTTCATCATCATTATTATTATCATCATCATCATCATCATCATCATCATCATCATCTTGTTTAATTTCGTTCAGCATGGCAAAGTATTGAGCGGTTACAATTCTGGAAAGTCGGCCACTATCAATTTTCTTATTTCAGTCCTACTTCTATAAAAAAAAATGATCGTCTGTACATTTTCATATATTTCCTAAAACAAAATCTACCAGCTTCCTTTGCTTTCCTGGTTTTGTTGATCTATTATAATGGTAGAAGAGGCGTTTATGTGATGGCTGTGTTAGGTTGACGCGCGAGGTGTGCCAGGTACTCGAGCGTTTAAAGAAGGTGTCAACGTCCTCTGTGTTGTAGATTGAATGCAGATAACCATTGCCGAGGACGAATCGAAAGTCAGCCGGAACTTTCTCTCTTTTTAGCTTCCGTGTTCATCACCGTTGAAACGTCACTTATACATGTATGAACGTATTTGTCACGTTCAAAAGCCCACCCAATTTCTTTGAAAATTTCCCCCTATAAATAGATTTTCGTTGATGGTGGTCATGGGGATCTACAATATAAGCTTTTTGATCCCTTAGTTTGTTGCCGACAGCGTTCGTTTTTTTCTTCTTCTCCTAATTCGGACAATAAAAGACGAGAGAAGTAACGTATTCATTGATCACCAATTTTACAAAATATTTTAATTGATCAACCCCAACACAGCACGCTGACCAAAAGATGTTGGTCACGTGACGATTTTTTTTTTCTTGAGTGACTAAACGGACGTGTATTTGCCTCTTTTTTTTTTTTTTTCAATATTTGTCTTATGTGATTATCTGGCAATAAAACGAATACCATTATATGCCATCCCTAAAAAATCGACATGTAAGATAAACACGAACTAACAGCCAGTCTCCCAACGCGGGCAACTAAAGTATTGACAAAACAAGGGATTTGAAGCGACGCTGACTTGTAATCTTATCGATAATGCGCTGAACGTTTTCTTTGCGAAATCTTAGTTTAAATGAATATTCATTGGAAAACTAATATCCCAACTTTCCCCTTTTGGTTCCATTGCACAATCCGCGAGGTCTAAATCAAGCCAATGAATATAATTGATTTTTACCAACAAAATACCAGTCCTTCGAAAAGCTTGTTCGCTTGGTTTTAAATAAGATTTTTGTCTGTTCGGATAGCGTAATGGGTTTTGCAAAGGGTTCCTGGTTCGATTCCCGATATGAGCGACGAGTGTGGGTAACTCTTCATTAGGAAATATTTCCCTTTGGACCATTGATTTATGGATATGTATTCAATTTATTTCGCCCATTCCTCGTCCTTGCTTAGCATACCCTTCAGCTTAATATTTCACGTTGATCATTTTCCCTGATTGGACATGGTAAGAAAAATTTACGGATGTATCTGATTTTTCTATGAGATTATTTTTATAGGTCAGTAGCTACTGAACTCATTTCAGTGGAAAACTCCATTTTAACAAATGGTAGGTATGAGATATCTCATCGGCAAATTGTTATCTTCAATTGAAAGAGTCCATAATTACGGAGGGTGGAAGACATCATACTGTTCATTATATAAGTAGATTTTAACTGATTATGCCGAGAATCGTCCCAATGAAAAACGGAGAGAATCCAACTCTTTTTTTTTCTTTTTTGTTTTTCATCTACAACGAACATCAGCAGGTACTATGAATACCAAAATCACTATCTTTCATCCCAAACTGAAAAATGTTGAAAGCTTTCATAAGAAAGTAAGGGAAGGAGAGTTTGCCAGGAAATAGAATATTTCCCCTTTACGTCACACTACGTCACATCATTCTTCAAAAAAAATCAATTCTCGAAATAAAAGATGTGACGTAAGAGTGCATTCGTAATGTAGGATGCTGAGATATTCTTTCAACATATGTGATATTATAAGTATCTTAACAGCTTTACTTTATTCTTTTTTTTAATAGTTTGGAAACAAATAGATCTATTGTAGAAACAAATGCTGCCTAGTGTAAAAAAAATGTGGTTTTGAACAGAGCCTGTTCTTTTCCTTATTGAAACAAAAATTGTTTTTTTTCTTCATTTCAGCTGTGCAACATGAACGAGGTCCACGAAAACCAAAACCAAAACCTTCCGACCAACCAGAAAGTGCTAAACAAATTCCCATCGGAGAACAACCAATTGATTTCAGTTTTGCCAATTTCCCGGCCCCTGCCTCTTCTCTGAGCACTGTGCATTATCAACACGGACCAATGAACAGGTTATATCTTTTGGACCGAGATCCTGCTGGAGGGCTTGTCGTTGATTGGTTGCAGCACATCACGCCGTCAGCCTTTTCCAGTCCACCGATCAGAATCAACAAAGAAGTCATCCAAGAAGTCACAGCCCGGGTGCTTTTTGCTGTTGTCAACTGGGTGAAACAGATTCCAGCCTTTTCTGTCCTCTCATCGGCCGATCAAGTAAGCGCGATTATTTGTATCAAATATAACTAGCTGAACCCGTGGAAATTTCATGGATGTTAGGATTGCCAATTTAGATGTAATTTCTCAATTTGAAACTCAAATTTTTTTTTAAAGTCTCAATTAGCTTAAAACAAAAAATGTTTA
Organism: Thysanoteuthis rhombus; assembly: GCA_963457665.1. NCBI lineage: Eukaryota > Metazoa > Mollusca > Cephalopoda > Oegopsida > Thysanoteuthidae > Thysanoteuthis > Thysanoteuthis major. The sequence continues at coordinate 43,487,480 of OY735213.1, forward strand.
AAAATCTAAATAAACATCTAAATTAGCAACACTGAACTGTTGACGACTAAGATAATCCATTATTTTGTGCCTCTACTCTTTTCTCACCATTTGTCTGTATCTTCTAGTTCTCTCGCTTATCCGTTTCAATCCCTGCTGCCCATCCACGTTCTTATCTAAATGTTATACTAACATGGATTAGTTTCATATACCGAAACCTTCCTACCCCCTGAATAAACTACCAAAACTCTCCCCTCCACATTCCTACCGTCTTATTAAACTACTGAACTTTCTTCATGCTATCTCCCTTTCCAACCTCTCAATAAACTTCATAACTTTATGGTTTGCACGTCTACCTCACACGTTCAGGGTCCCAGGTTCGATTCCCGGTATGAGCACAGATTGCAGAAATCTCTCCATAAGAACAAATTTCCCTGTGCAGTCAGCAGCTAATTGAGTACACTCTAAACTGTGTGTGTGGCTGTATCCCTCGGCTGGACTGGCCAAGGAAATGGTTATGAATAAAAACTTGTTGGTTTAAAGTCCTGGTCTCGATCAGATTTGACTTGCAAGGATCACTAAGCTGAAACATACATCAGTATCACCGACTGTCATACTCCATCGGGAGTTGTCTCTTAAGAAACAGACGCTTCACCTTCTAACATTGTTGCTTGACTAATTTTGTTTCGAGATTTCGTTTTCAATGTTTTTCTCAAGAATCCGATTGTTAATCACAATAAATGAATTCTTTATCCCATATAAAAAGGAACAGAGTTAATAAGAAATATGAGCAAAAAAAATGGGGAAACATACAGATAGCGATTGTTAATAGAAGAGAATATCGGAGGTCGATTGAGAACATTATGATGAACGAGACTGACTGCCGCAGGGTCAAAATCCACTCCAATTTCTATTCCGACAAAAGACGATTACAGAAAGGTTTATATTGTATATGTAACAAATAAAAAAAGTACGAAAATATATTTTTAGAGGCGTCTTCGTCTGTCCGTCGTCGGGCCGTCCTTTTATTGTTTCTCAGCTGTTTTGTGTCAGATTTACTTGAAACTTGGTAGAAAGAATTCCCTTGATACAATGCTCCTCATCTCATGGTCACATGATCTGTCATAATGGCGTTTAAACTTGGTATTAAAATCGATTTTCTCAGCTATTCAAAATTAGATTTACTGAAAGCTGATAGAAAAATCTTCGTTGATAAAATGCTTCTTACCTAAAATTATCTTCAATTCAGGGTCATGTGATCTGGCATTAATGGCTTTCAAAATTTATTGCGAATGCATTATTGAACCTTTGGGTTCTTGTTTTTTGTATAAATGAATTTATTTATTAGAATGAAATGAACCCGTGTGTATGTGTCATGGATTTTGTTAATAACTAAGACACGTTAATTTAGTCCAGTCAATTAGATATCCCACTGGCAATCAGTTGGTCATTATTTCAAATAAGGATTGGGGAATGTGGCTTTTACATATCGGTTAGCATCTCTCATTTTGGTGAGGATTGTTCTTGTTGTAATGACGGGAAAACAAACTCCAGACTTTGTAGTAGATATTGACAAAAAGAATTTTTTTTTGATAGTTACCTCTGCCAACGAAGTTTGGAGGAGATTATGTATTCACCCATTTTTTCTTCCCACTCATTCAAGTTCTCAAGAATTTCAATGATATTGTTTTAGAAAAGTGGACCATGGGCCAAGGGCTAAATGATTTACTTTTACACGAAAACAAACAATCCATCTGTGGATAGTTGGGTTTTACAAATATTCACATTGCAATCAGTGAACCGGAAATACAATGTTTAGTGGAATTCAATCAAGAATCTTCATATTTTAGCAATTAAAAAGAACAGACTGTTCAAAACCTGAGACATCGCGTGATCAGAATAAATTCTCTTATGCCATCACAGTGTTTATTTTGACGGCATAAAAATAGATCAGAGATATAAATACTGTAAATGATAGAGAAATATTTCGATTACTAGCAAAGCACTGACGAATCTGGAAGAGACTAGTCGAAGGCACCATGAAAGATGGAGGAAAATCGTTTTTAATAGAAGATGAAGCATGTAAATTATATCAGCTACTTCTCCACATCTTATGTTTTCGAGAACATGTCAGATTGAAGGAATACAAGATAAGACATTTAATGTGTAAGATGTACGGAAAAAAACAACAAAACAGGGGTTTACAAAAATTCCAACTCATTATATACATACAGGAAATTGAAATCCAAGCAGAAACACATCAACACGACTGGTAGACGGGATCATGAAAGCTGGTGTGAGTGTGTGTGTGTGTGGGGGGGCAATATCTTCTGTTGATGATGGAACTAAACTTCAATGACCAACCAAATCTCTCTCTTTCTCTCTCTCTCTCTCTCTCTCTCTCTCTCTCTCTCTCTCTCTCTCTCTCTCTCTCTCTCTCTCGCTGGATGCTTCCAACCTTTTTCAATTCGGGACGGATAGTGAATTTGGGTATCACAGACATTGCAACGCTCATCACAGACAAAGCTGTACCATGTAAACCACTTGAGAATAACTAAATTGTCCATCTAACTTAAATTTATTGACCGAGTTGCCATTAACTGATCGTGCTACTTATGATTCAGGACCTATATCTACTATTGAACAAGGGATTTTATCTTGCAGTGGACAGCTATTGCATTTGCCACCTTCTTCGGTCAATGGGAAAAGCTTTGAAAAATTATATTTGATTGAAAAACAATGTTCAAAATAACTGAAATTTGCATTTAAATTGCTTAAAAATGAAAACAAACGTGAAAACGCTTCTCCAGAGAAAAAGTATTGATTTATTGTTCTTAGTCGTTACGCTGATGTTCACATGCATATAGACATTGGAACTGATGTATAGCAGCAGGTCTTAACCATCTTAACCATAAAGCAAATAAAGTAATTGTGCTTAAAGAAAAATACAGTAGCTTCATTGAATTGCAGAAAGGAGAACGCAATGAAAATATTCATTTTTTGCAAAATATTCCCAAAGAACATTATTTGCAATTATATCATTAAGAAAGTTTGCTTGGGGTCTAATAGAGATCATATCATTTAGCAACATTTGTTCTATATCCATACATGTCTGTATGTAATGGGGAAATCCTTTCACCATATCATACTATCGCCCCCTCTCTCTTTCTCTCCGAAATACATGCACACCCAGGCACGAGTAGACAAACCTGTAGACGTACACGTGCACATATATCTTCCTAGATAAGTGTGCATATACATGCAAGAAGATATATATATATATATATATATATATATATATATATATATATATATATATGTATATATATATATATATATATATATATATATATATATATATATATATATATATATATATATATATATATATATATATATATATATATATATAAAGGAGACAAATAAGATATACATGTTTAACTTCCAAGTCATTTTTTCTTGGTAACGCACAAAAAAACTTACGTCTGGATCCAATGTGTATAAATACTGTTCAAACGTTTTCGGTGATCTGGCACTTTCAGCTGCAGAACAATCAAACATGTATCAATGGAAGATAACTACCTAAATACACACATACACACACACACACACACACACAAATAAACACACACAAACACACTCATATGTATATACACATACCCACCCACCATATATATATATATATATATATATACACACCATATATATATACACACCATATAAATACATATACACCATACATATATACATACGCACCATATATATATATATATATATATATATACACCATATATATGTATATACACACCATAGAAATAATTATGCACTCATCACACACATATATATATATACACCATATATATATACACACAACATATATATATATATATATATATATATATACATACACCATATATATACATATATATATATGTATATACATACACACAAACATACATATATATACACACATACATACATATATATATATACACACACGTCATATATATGTATATACATATCATATATACATATATATATACACATCATATATATATACACACATCATATGTATATATATACACATGCACACCATATATATATACACACACACCATATATATGAATATATATATACACACCATATATGTTCATATATATACACATATATACATATATATATACACGCACATCATATATATGTATATACATATCATATATACATATATATATACACATCATATATATATACACACATCATATGTATATATATACACACGCACACCATATATATATACACACACACACAATATATATAAATATATATATACACACCATATATGTTCATATATATATATATATACATATATATATATACACACACATACTATATATATATATATATATATATATATATATATATATATATATATATACACAAGCATCATATATATATATATATATATATATATATATATATATATATGTATACACATATATATATATATATATTGTGCGCATGTTTATGTCTTTTCGCTGGTGATTGACATTTTTTCTGTCGGGCATGACAGCGACAATTGAATGAATCCTCCTTGCAAAATCCATCTATCGTGTCTCATCAAGTTTCATCATGTCTACTGTACGTGCCACCGCCGCTGCCACCGACGACGACATAGGCTATGAGAAATCCGACGATGCCATGATCGGCCTCTAATTTCGGCTGTCCGGAAACTTGCTTGAACAGAAATTATCCTCCGTTAAGGTAAAACGATCATTAACAATTGCTGATAGCAGGTGTACAGTTTGATGTATGACCTCCACCTATTTACAAATGCAGGGAAAAGAAGGTGCTTGCTAAATGTCATTTAACTTATATAGTTCAAGTTGCCTCCCTGCCCGGACTCCACATATCACTGTTCCCTTGTTTCAGCTTGTGATATGTGAAATAGACTTGGAGACAAGAAACACCCGAAGTAGTGTCACTCACTTTACCAAGCGATCTCACATCCAAGTACTGACATGGTTCAACGTTGCTTAACTTCGGTAATCGTTAGAGAACCGGTATATCCATTGTGATTTCGTCATTAGCTTTGCTTCTATTACATAATGCGTAAACTACTTTGAAGACAAGAAATCTTGTCAATATTTACACGCACATGAAAATATACAAGTAATAAGCATCCTGCTTTCAATTTTTAAGTTAACTGAATATCCGCTGTTGAGTGAAAATAGCAGGCCCTCGGGAGGATGGAAAATAGTCTGCATATAGGTAAGCAGACAGATAGACCGACACGAATATATATATATATATATATATATATATATATTTATATATATATATATATATATATATATATATATATATATATATATATATATATATATATAAATATATATATATTAACGCTCCCTTATGCAGGGTTGAGCACTCTTCAAGTAAGGTAACTCGTTCATTATAAGCTTATGCAATGCTCTTCCAACTTTGGAAGAGAGCAATCTGGTGTATGGGGATTTGTGTGTAAATAAATATATCACTTAAATTCAACCTCGCTAACCGTCCAGTTCTGCGTAGGGCACAGGTAAAATACCAGTCTATGGGGCTGAAGCGAAGGTTTCGATTCTACCTTGTGTTACTGGATGGAATAATGGATAGTCCATAGTCGCACTGAATAGTTATAATACAACGAAACAGCAGTCTGCAGATAACTAATTTATTTATCATTTTATATATATATATATATATATATATGTATATATATATATAACACAAGTAAAAATCTTTTAAATGGTTCATAATAAATCGTACATTCTGTTTCCCTTTAAATAAGATTTTCAAATTTCGTTAATGAACCACCGAAAAATTCTTTACTGACCACTCCACCAAAGGTATGTAGCACTATTTTGAATAAAGATCTATCAAATATATATATACACACGCTTATATATTTACTACTATCCAATGATACATATATAGATATATATGGTGAACAACTGATGATCCAAACAAGAAAAAATCACGCATAGTACCATTATATCAAATTCTGTGTAAAAACATAAAAATCATACTTTGATTTTATCATTATGTATTTAATTATATCAACAGATCTTATATATATATATATATATATATATATATATATATATATATATATATATATATATATTAGGATTTGGAATTGAATATTTCAGCCCTTGACCTCAGAGGTGGAGGAGTGAACTTCATGTCTTGTTTTATTCTCAAAGGGAATCTCCTTTCCGATCAACATCATATGTTAATCTATCACATTTTCAGTAACAGAGTCCCATCATTGATATTTTTTTTAGTAAATAACGATCTTCGGAAATCTACCGCCAGTGAGAGTCGGTAATAAAGAGCCATAACAGCACTGAAAACATGAATAAATACTAGAAGCTCCCCAGTTACGAACAACTCATACTTACAAATAAACTGCTATAAACATTTGTTGTTCTGGTTGAGCCACGGGCAGCAGTTCGTAATCAGAAAATTGCGAGTCTTCAATGATAAGATAAAAAAATCTTTGTGTATTTTGTGCTAAAATCTTTGATGATTTTCGTCCATTGAAAGATAAAATATACGCAAGGCAAGCGTAAATGCTGCTGGACACAAACTAAAAGGCCCGTTTAGCATTAACCTACATTGTAAATTGAACTCCAAAGTAAAAACATATTTTTGGGTAAGGTGTTGTAGTACCCCCCCCCCAAGTTTTTTTTCTAGACATAACGAGGTGTAGATATTTAAATTTTCAGCTCTTGAGCTCCATTGGTGCGACCTGAACGCTTGATATATACATAAATAGCCAGCAAGTTCAGTTTAAAAGCTGAAGACACCGATGCTGACAATTTTGGTGACAGCTTTGGTTGACGGTTTCCCAATAACGGGAAAAACGGTAAAAAGACTTCTATCCATAGCTAATGAGAACGAATGTAAGTGAAAGGGAAAGATATCGGAATACGGAGTGAGTAAATTACGAACTACCACGGATAGTAAGAGTCGGGGTTCGCGGAAATACCAAAGGAGAAAACATCATGAAGGTAAAGATGGCGTATGAAACATCGTCGGATAACAAATTGCTATTATTCCAGTAAAGGAAAATGGAGGGAGAAGTATAAGTAGGCAAGAAGAAAATTAAGGGTTATTCAAAGGTGGATCAATTGTATTTAACACAGGAATTCATTGGGTTCAAAAAAAAAAAAAAATGCCACCACAAAAAAATACAGAATAAGAGAAAATTGATTACAGTACAACTTACAAATGATCCTCGCTTAGTACTGGAAACTTGATCACCGGAATTCGCTCAGAAGAAACAAGGGTTGTAGAAAGAAAGGAAGAGAGAGAAACGTTGGAATTATTTTTGGCCAAGGATACACTTCTCAATCTTTTCTAACAATCGGAAAAGCATGGGTTATTTTTTTCATTCCTTAATCAATGGCAAACATTTTGCTAACAATTAGGCTTCGGCTAATCGTGAGGTGATAGGAAATTGGCTGCGAGCAAAGCAAATAATCGACAAACGATTACCTATTGTCGGTTGTCTTTTTTTTTTCTTTAGCTTATTTCGACCTTTTTTAGCTTATTTTTTTTCTTTCCTGATCGATGCGTAATTTTTGACCATCGCCTTCTACCATCGTCTTTTATCTTGATGCACTTATATATACGTGTACGTGCATGTGTGTGCGAAGGTGTGTGTGTGTGTGTGTGTGTGTGTGTGTGTGTCTATGTGATTGAACATTATAAGGCATTGGTTTAGGTTCATACCTAATTTTATGTGACAGCATTAAAAAAAACATAGTTTTAGAAGGATTATTAGCCAAAAACAAAAGTTCATGGTCATGTTTTATAATTATAACAGTGATTCACATGCACACACATACTCACACAGAGTTACACCGCATTTAGCTATACTGTCATCTGGAAATGAAATCGACCCAATTTTAGCTACTATTTCAATGCTAGAAAATTGCTATCATCTGCTGCCCCCGTCAAACGAAAGATAGCCTGCTGCGAGAAAGCCTTATCTATTGGAAGCCCGACACAGGAAGAACCTGCTACACACACACACACAAAAACGCCAAGATCTGTGGATGACGGGAATTTCCGTCAAGGTAACTCAGTTCCATCCGTCAGTCAGGGCTTTTATCTTGTAATGGATAATTACTACTCGTGCCACCTTGTGTAAGTAGTTGGTTAAGAACAATAAAATATCATTTCCACTGCATAGGATTCAACTCATTTGCTATCTCTTTTTAGATTCAACAAAATGCAAAGGAATCCATACAAAAACTAAAATGTCAATTCAATTATCATCTCGTCAATTAGATACGTGAGTTTTAGTATTGATAAGTATTTGAAAATAAGTTTTGGGAATGTGTGAGGGATAGTTCAAGGGTTTCTTGGTCTGATTTTTTTTCACATTGATATCATGTTGACATGATATTTTATCAGTATATTCTTTGACTGTTTCACGAAAATAATTCTTCTTAAAAAATGGTGTCTTTGAGTGTGGCTATTGAGATGTTTCTTGATAAGTAGCAAATGTCAGTATCGTTTTTAACACAACGCAGATGCAACCTTGGTATCGTTTTGATAAAACGTAGATTCAACGCTGGTATTGATGATGATATTGTTACAATACAAATTTATGCAACGTTAGTATTGTATTCATAAAACATTGACACAACGCTAATATTGTGTTGATATAACGTAGATGCAAGGTTAGTATATTGTGTTGATACACCGTTGATATTGTATTGATTCAGTGTAAATGTGGCGTTATTATTGAACTGATACAACGTCAATGCAATATTAGAATTGTATTGACAAAATGTTAATGCAACGTTATTTTCAATCAAATGTTGATAAAAATTTTATGCCAAGTTGATACTACGTTTATATGACATTAGTTTTGTGTTTGTACAAAATTGAAGCAACGTCAATATTGTAATGGTACAACCCAAGTATTGTGCTGATATAATGTAGATGCAATTATTGAACTGACATATCGTTGATGCAACCTTAGTATTGTATTGATACTATGTTGAAGCAAAGTCAGTATTTTATTGATACACCGTTAGTATTGTGTTGATACAACGTTGACGCAGCGTTCGTGTTGTTATAAAGTTGATACAACGTCAGTATTGCATTAATACAAGTCAATACAACGTTTGCATTGTGTTGATATAACGTTAGTGTAACATTAGCATTGTATTAATTCAGCTTTGATGCATTATCCATGAAAGATCCAAGAAGCTGCACTAATTGCAAAGAAACAAATGGGGTTGAAGTTTATCTTCTTCTGCCAACGAAATTGAAAAAGTTATATGAATTCACTCATACCTGTCTGTTGCACACAATGTCTCCCAAAGTTCCCTTTGAATTTAACGAAATCTTTTTGAAGGATGGGTTATGGGCATAAATCTTGAGGCAGATATATGATTTTGTTTTCGATTAGGTGATATTTTTTGAAATTATTTTGAGTAGAAAAAGTCCTTGGCGAACGAACAGTTAATTAAAAGGCTATGTTCACATTTTAGGTCGGTAAGTTGATATTTGGACATCAAAATGTTTCTCCTTCCTTTTTAATTTTCTCCAATACGTTTATGTAATCACACATGAGATGGATCTAGGAATTACCTTCCCTATATCGTAGCCTTGTTTTAACTCATTTTCATTCAGTTTTTAATGACGATGACGTTGGTAGAGGTATGCGCTCTCTGAGTGCTTTCTTGACGTGAAAGTATCAGACTGATAACGAGAGTTTATCCATTATGTGCTTTGCATAGCCGAATCTTGATTTCCGGAGGGAAATAAATGATACTGGCTGGCACTTATTTTCAAATGATTTGGTATAAATAAATCAATGAAACATTTTAACATCGAAATGTTGATCACAGTATTAGAATATGTTGTTGGTATTTTGTACTGATAAAAGTCTTTCGATCTACACCCAGATTGATTAAATGAAATTACTTCACGACCATCTGACATACAATGAATAATCCATTTTAGCTCAGGGTTAGGGAATGAACTTAATACAACTAAAAATTGGATTACTTGACTCGATTAAAACTCAATTGCAACTAGACGTGTTTGTTCCAAAAGCGTTGATGTGTGGGATGTGTTCATCATTCCATTAGCGTATGAATTGTGTCCTGACTCTCCCCCTTTCATTAAACCTTTCTTGAACATTGTGAAAGCTACTATTACTTTTAGGATTTAATAAGTTCAACAAATAAACTAATAATGTGCTAATGTTATTGCAATCACTTGTTAGCCGTAGTTCTTTCTCCCTTTGCCACTCCCTACCATTCCCTGTCATCCCCACCTCGTGTTTATGGGATATTTTGATGCAAAAACTGCTGTAACTTCATAATACTACAATTTCTCAAACGTTTATGACAGGGTGTTCGTTTACGTTTGAGGTAATATTAAGAAGTGACAGGGATGGCTGGGTGTCTATTTATGAGAACTGGTAGCATCAGGCAGTGGCAGGGATGACACTGTGTTCATGATCCAGAAGTGGCAGGGAATGGCAGGGAATTTGTTTATGTTTGAGAACTAGTAGTAATAGGAATGACAGGAAATAGCAGAGGGTGGAGGGTATAGAAGATACTGCTCCCTGGCGACCCACTTATGGGTCTGGACAAGATTGTGAAGAATTCTGTGTGGACCAAGTGGTACATACATTGGCTAAGATGTGAGGAAGAATTTGTAAGGTTATTTAGTGTTAAAGCAGATCGATTTTATAAACGATTTTTCGGTGACCATTAACAATCCCTTTCTAAGAGATTTTAAATGCACAACATATAGATTGAGTGTCAAAACTTTCTAAAACAAAATAAGATAAAAAAAGAATCAGAAGTTGATGCTTAATCCAATATTGATTGCTAACCTTCATTGATTCATAACCCTGGGAATAACCTTCATCTTTAAGACCAACACTCACCAAAAGTGGGCTATCATAAATTTTTTTTTAGGAGGGAGGGAAGGAAAGGGCTATATGTAACTTCGAAGGCATGCTTTGGAAAATGTGCAAAAGTAGAATCTAAAGGAGTTGGTGGACGATTTGGATTACACGGATGTCACGCCCTTAGACAACGAAGAAATTACTAGTATATATATATATATATATATATATATATATATATATATATATATATATATATATATATATATATATATATTCTAACAATGCTGTTCAAAATGGCTACGCTGTTTACATTTGCCAACGTAGTTGAACTGAGGTTATGATACATACAGTGTAATGTTCGACAGCTTCTCCACCTAATATCTCCCGAGGTTCTCAATGTTTTTGTTGAAGAGCGGGACATGGACAAAGGAGCAATTGATCGAATTTGGGAGCGGATCCTGGGATTCTTTTCGATTTAGAGATATTTTTTTGATATATTGAATCAATACTTGGAAATGTGGAAAAATAGAAGCTTATCATAGCGATACATGAACTGATTTTCATTTAGTTTTTAGTGTCGGTGGTAAGTACGCACTTTCTGAGTTCTTTCTAGTTGTTATAGTAATGATCATAGGCATGACAACTGAATTCTTTTGTTTGATAAACATTTTAATTCATTCAAGATTTTTTATCAGAGAAACAAGTGATTTGACAGGACATAATAAGCAGTGCTTGGATATTTGTGATATGACATGTCAAAGGGGAATCTAAGAAAACTTTTAATCATAGATTATTGTGAAAGCATCGAACATTCTTTACCCGGTAACATTTCAGTTTGAGGCTTTTGAGAATGATAACAAGAAAAAAAACAGACTGTTGAAAAAGTGCAACGTTATACGTACAATTTTTGAGAGCAATCGACAATGTTTGTCAATATTTGTTTCTGTAATTAACTATTTCTCGTCAATTGAAATCTCCTTTAAAAATAAATCATTGCATCATAAACAAAACGAAAAATATTGTCCGAAATGCAACATAATTCATTATATAGTGAATATGTTATAAATATATTCTTGAAGTGTAAACAAGCAGAGTCTGGTTTCTTTCTATCTTCCTATCTTTCTGCCTTTCTTGCACTTTCTGTTTTTTTTCTTTCTAATATCAGGAATTGATTTTTTAAAAAGAGGTATAATATAGCGTCTTGTGATGTGAAGAAGGAAAAAAATTCTCTTTCTTTGCCCACTCACCATATAGTATATTTCTATCTTCAGCAACGCTGTCTTTCTCTCTTATTACCCCACCTCTTATTAAGATAACAGACAGCTTTCCTAACATAGAAAGGGAACTATCTTTCTTCGGCCATTCTCTCTTCGGGTCACTTACAAACGCTGTTAAAACATTTAAATCTTGACATGGATTTTTTCTGTTCTTTGAACTGTCGACTTACGTATCAATCAAAAAATTGAGAAATAACTCGTTTTCAGACGGTATATGAAAATTGTAAATTTTAAATAACTGAATGATATCATGCAATATTTTAAATCAAGTATTGAACCCACAAAAATAATGACAAAATTATTTACGTATGGATGAATTATACGAACAAACATAGCTGTTGCAGGGTCAAACTCTACTCGTATTTCAATTCCAACTGAAGATGATTTCTGAAACTTTTGTATTGTAAACATAATTAATTAAAAATGATGAAATTTTTCAATATAAATGTATTCATTCATTAAAATGAGACAAGCCCTTTCGTACCTATAGGATAAATTTTGCTCATATGAAGGACTTGTCAGTTTAGCTCAGTCGGTAAGACACTAGCCTATCCATCATTTGGTCATGATTTCAAACCACTGTGGGTAAATGTTAAATGTATAGATGCATAGAAACTAATAAGCCTGATAACATAAATTTTTGCAGATATGTAAGACTTAGCTCAGTTGGTAAGAGACAAGACTACCAGTTGGTCGTGATTTCAAAGTACGGTGGGGCGAATGTTCATTTTTACTCGCTTGAATTTGGGTAGCTTTTCTTGTTCTTGTTTTGTTCTTTTTACGACAGGAAAACAATTTCAACTCTTGGTTTGGACTGGAGATTGACAAAATATGTTTTAGTATAAATGTGTTCATTGCAAACAATCGAATTCGTACCTCGAACGAAATTTATTTTCTATTGATTCTTCATATTTTTTGTTTCTGAATAATTTTCAAACGATAAGGCAAGAGAATCGGGTGAAAAACGAAAAAAAAAAATTAACGTTTTCGGCATATAATTCTGTTTTTTATTTTGAGAAATACAAAAAATATTTGAAGTTTTTAGAGAAGCTCTAGCCCAAATCAATAATAATGTTGCAACACTTTATTTAAGAATAAATTTGAAAAAAAAAATCGTAGTATTAAAAGACTGCTAGGTCTCGATTATAAACATCAATAAGCGTGGGATATCGGTTGTAAGGACTTAGGCTTGAGGTGTAAAATCTGCTTACGTTCAACTATAACGTTCCCGTGGCTGAATGGTTAAAAGCGGCCGGGCGTATGCTGGTCCCGTTCGGTTCTCGCCGTGGGCTTGCTTTTCATTTTCTGATAACGTTGCTGTTGGGTTGCAGTCCGATTCAAAATTGTGTAAAAAGAGCAACTGAAAGTTAGGATGAAGATAAAAACTAGTCAAAATTATTATTAATAAAGTTGCAATACTTCATACAAGAAGGAATCAGAGAAAAAATAAAACAAAAGATATCGTTGTGTCAAAAGTTGTTTGCGAAATGTTTTACTGGAAATTGCTTGCTGAAAGTTGCTTCACGGTCATCTTGGTGGTCGAAATCGATGGTGCCCGAATCAAGACGTTATACGAGAATTAACAAGTTACGACGATGATTAAAACTGCCTCAATCAAGCACTTAAATTGATCTGCAGTAGCTTAATTATGCTAGTAGTAATGGTGATTGGCTTCTCTATTAAGAAAATCGTCCGTTTTCAAAACACATAGTGGATACTCGACAACAACGTGAAACACAATAGATCGTTGGACAAGCGGACAGAACCAGCACAAACTGTGCCAGAAGCCAATCTCCATCTGAAGACACCGATTACGTGTATATGATCAGACTAGTTGGGAGTCTTCTGCTCAGAGCTCAATCCGAACTAACAAATGATTAGACCAATTGAAGGCAGAAGTTTATCTAGTGTTCTGGCTGGATTACTGACTGGCTATGTATGCATCAGACATACAGGCCGCTGATATTTCAAACATTTACTTGTCATTATGTGAAGGAAGAATTTTTCTTTCAAAATCCTTCCCTAAATAGGCTTTTAGTGGGGGAGCTGAATTTACTGTGTAAGTTTATGCTAAATCGGTTTATTAAATTTGTATTCGATAGTATTCATACTTGATTTTTGAAAATTTGCACTTTTCTGTGATCATAGCCAGACATAAGTCGAGTGAAGTAATTTATGCATTGACCGCCATTTTTCCCCAATATTTTAATTGATCACCTCAACACAACAGAAGATATTGGCAATGCAGCGGTTTCTATTGAGTAATTAACCAGCTTTGTATATGCATCTGATTATTTGCACCGTATATTCCGTTAGATGGTCTTTTTGAGTTAACGATAAAGTTTTTCTCTATAGCTTGACCATCATGTGTTTCTTGCCGAAACTAAGACTCATCTATCTTAAAAAAAAAAAAAAAGTCAGGTTGAATTCAACAAAAGAATATCTTTAAAATAAATTCTTTTGTTGCATATTTTGTAAGTAAGAGCCAACTCTAAATCGTGCAAGTGGGCCCTTACGAAATTGACTCATCTCGGGGCATGAAAGCATATGTATAAGATTTTTATTTCTCACTTTTCACGCGTTGTTTTCTTGAATATTGTAATGCCTCACTTTGCGTAACCCCGTTTAGCGCTCTTTTCAAATATTTCCAGTCATGAATTTAGGAATGTTAAATTTCCCAGATAAATAATGATAAAAGACATCATCATTGACAGTCTCCGAATTAATTGTACAGTATACATTTTAGTTAATAGGTCATGTGTATGAAAATGAAAATATACACAATAAATTATCATGTAACGATATACATCGACACCTTGTGATATTTTACCAGCTCTGGAAAGTAGTTGCCAGATGAGGTGCATAGCACTAATCCATTCCAACTTATTGGGATTCAATAACGACATTATAGATATTAAAATCATTGCTTGCATAATCTCTATTTATGCTATGATACAACCAATGTACCCTACCCATAGTCATCTATTAGTCATCTATGGAGCTGGAACATGGAACCTAACCAAAAGATTGACCCTCAAACTGAGAACCATGCAGCGAGCATATGAGAGAACCATGCTCAACCTCACATGGAGAGACCATAAGACAACGCAGTATACTGGAGAAAATACAGGAGTCTAAAATATCATAGAAAAGGTTAGAAAAATCAAATGTCAATGGGCTGGTTATGTTGCAAGAATGCCAGACAACCGCTGGACATCACAGCTCACAACGTAGATCCCCGGAGATCATATGCGAAACTGTGGCCAACAGAAATAAAATGATGTGACGAGCAATATAAATTCAAAAAGTAGTGGCTCCGCAAGGCCCATGATAGAGTGGTCTGAAAAATCTTGGGGGAGGTGTATGTCCAACGACCGATGCTGACAGACTGCTGCTGTGGCTGATGATGATTATAACTAGGGTCTTCCCGTTGAAAAAAAAAGTGTTTGTGGAGCTGCATACCATAACCGTCATATAAAATAATGTTTCGTCCGCGGCTTCGAAGTATTTCGGTCAATTCTCTTCAGTGTTGTCAGTTTGGATATTTTTCATCTAAATTTACATGTACAAATAGAAAGTGAGAAAATATACTCTTATCAATAGATTATTTCTCAGAGAAGGAAAAAATGTTTCTCGTACCTTCTTTTCCGCTAGAAAAGCAAATTGTTCAAAAAAGCAGTCGAATAAGTAGAAAATAGAACATAATTCCTTGTATTGGGTTTGATAAAACGAGAAAAACAAAGCAAAAAGAATGACCACAATATTTCTGTCGTTTATTTCTCGACCGATTTCTTGAAAATATTCAGGTTTAAACGTGAAATAATGAGACGCTATTCTTGGTTTATGGTGTCGTTTAGCGCCTCATTTTATCTGGCAACGTATCTAGAGAGCTCGCCAAAGTAATAGTGTATTCATTTCCCTAATTTTATAAAGATTACGCATAAATTAATCTGGGAAGTTGCAATAATTTTAATCGTCGATCTTCAATGAATTATACGCCAATATCGTGAGCAATTTTCCATTTGTCCTGATTTGAAGCAGAACCACTCCATCGACCAACACATAGCCAACAGCAGTCACAATCATAGAGTGGAGATCGCGAACACACGTATAATAATGACCAAATAAATAATAAAAGATCACCATTTATGTAGAGAGAAAAAAAGAAGGAAAGAAATACAGTAGCCGCAGTGTATATCTAAAAACCTGTGATGACAAGCACGACTGATTTGCATTATTAGCAGAAAGAAACACAGCTGAAGGCGAGTGAACAACGTTTAACTCAACTCAAGTGTCGTTAAATTGATAAAAATGGCAGCCCAAAGAAGAAACAACCAACAAAATAAAGAGACTGTTTGAAGAAAAATGAAGCCCAAACCGTGCAAACGGCACGAGACAATCAGAAATGCCAAATTCCCAGATAACTTTTCTTTTCTTCTTATCATTGTTTCTTCTTTTATCTCCTTTATTCATTTATTTTTGTGGGTCATTTTTCCTTTGGTACGAGGGTGTTTTCTTCTTTTTTTATTTTATTCAAATCTTTCTTCATTTTTTTTTGTCGTTACTTATGTCTTATTATGTTACTGCTGATATTGTGGTTTCAGTAGGAAGGATTACTTCTGGTCTATGAAGTAAAAGTTTGGTTTTTGCTTTTTCCTTATTGCATTTTGTCTACGTTTCTCCTTCCGAAAAAAACAATAAAACAACTTACGCCAAAGTATGACATGCAGGATGTCATGGTTGGTAGTTATGAGTGAAGAGCACACTGCTTTCATGTTGACTGTGTATATAACCGAACGACAGACAAACACACATGTAAATACACGCATATCCACCTGCTCACAATATTACATACACACCCATTTGCGTACATACACATACTCAGAGAGGGACAGAGCAGGAGAGATGGGGGAAACGAGAGAATGATGATTGTAGGAATAGTTCTCCAGTGTGCCTACTTACATGTATAAGGGTATTCATCCGTGTATCTACAAACATACTTGCGAATATGTATATATATATATATATATATATATATATATATATATATATATATGTGTGTGTGTGTGTGTGTGTGTGCACTTGTGCATGTGTGTGTATTTCCACTATACAACGTGTAAATACGTACGTTTTCCATGAGTGTGTGTGTGTGTGTGTGTGTACGTGTACAATTATGTTTGTGCGATGTATATCTGTTTATAGGAGGATTTCTTTCTCTTTCTTTCTCCCTCTTTCTCTGTTTCCCTTCCCCCTCTCTATAAGACTGTGCATCTGTATTTCACTTTCTCCCTCTTATTCTCTGTCTCCTCTCTCCCTCACTCTGTCTAAGAATGTGCATCTACCTTTCTCTTTCTCTCCCACTTTCTCTCTCGGCCCCTCTCTCTTTATGACTGTTCATCTGCTCTCTATTACTCTCTATCCACCTCTCTCTATCTCTCTGTGAGCCCGTGTATCTGCCCATGGCCAGATACCACTTTGTTGACGGCTTAAAGAGCGAAGACGTCGTGTACATGATCAGCGTAAATAATAGTTGTTGTTGCTGTCGTCGTTGCTGTTGTTGTTGTTGATGCCGGTCTCTCTTCTCTTGGCCCTTTGTGGAGGGATGAGGCTATTTTATTGATTGGCGTGTAAAGTGGACACAGAACACACAGCTCTCCTTCCAACTAAGTTCAAAGGATAATCAGGGGCGCAAAAATCACTACCTTTTTCTGCATAGATTTCATTCAATATTTGTAATATTTTTCTTCTTAACCTTTGACTCTTTCTATCTCTTCTTTTTTTAACGTTATTAGTGTGATTGAACGTATGCCGGGAGCACATTATCGTTCTTATATATATATATATATATATATATATATATATATATATATATATATATTCTTATTCTGCTCATTTTGGCGCCGCTTCTCCTCTTCCAGTTTTCGGAATATCAACACAATTTCAACGCTCAATGCTGCATCTTGATGCCATGTATTGCACTTACATACAGTTTGGAGGAAAAAAAATCAATTTTTAAGATTTTGGATTGAGTGTTCTACATATTTACGATGTTACTATGAACCTAAACTGAACTTTTATTCCTCACCATTCCTATAGTTTCGAAGTTTTCAATTATTCCCCCTATGAAGGTTGAAATTTTTTCGCTAACAATTTTTTGTGCCCTCATTAAAGTTTTTGGGCGGGGGTACACTGTGGCACACTTACAGTTCGTTCAAGAAATGCAGGCTCTAGTTTTTATTTGTAATTCCATAATATCAGGGCTCTGTACAGAGATAAGATTTTTAAGCCCTCAAGAAGGCTTATATTTACATTGTGACTATAATCCTAAACTATACTGTTATTCCATAAATTTTGACTGTTTTCTACCTCCATTCTGATTTTCAGTGGCTCTTCATCACAAATTTAAATCGGGCCATAATTTTATAGCAACGATCAAGCAGCGTAATTGGAATCGGAAAAATAATGAGTAAGGTCACGGTGAGAATCAAACTTGTTATAAGAAGCCACTGAAAATTAGGATGAAGGTATAAAGTAGACAAAATTCATTATGTTACAATACTTCATTCAAGAATAAAATTTGAATTATAATCAAGATCTTTATACCGTTATTTATCAAAAATATAATTTTATTCAGAGTGGAAAGGAATTGTTTTATAAATTTCATACTATCGTAAACTTGAAACCAAATATCAGCCCTCAAACATTTTATTAACGGTGACACGAAAAGTTGTGCGAACTACGTTGACCTGTCCAACTGTGCGTGCCGTCCTGCACAGGTATGCTTGGAAGTGTGCGCGGAACGGCCTAAGGGTGTGTGACACCCATGCCAAGATTCGATCATTCAAACTGCCAGTTACCTCACTTAGACACTCAAACAATTTTTCAGCTTCTGCCATTTCGCTCACCAGGTGGTGTTGAGTAAGAAGACGCTTAATGAAGAACAGTTTTTATTTCTGTTATGTCAGATATTCAGCTATTTCTCCACAGGCAACGCCAGGATTTCCTAATATTTATAAGTGAACAATAGAAAAATATACCTCAAACGTGTATACGTATTAAGTAGATTTTAATTAAAAAGAAAGTGCCCAATACCATCAGTAGAGCGGTAATAAAGTGAGCTTTCCATTTTTCCAATATGCAATCTGTAATTAACCACTGAGAAAAAACCTTACTCGCTTACTAAATCGATGGAGCAGTAACAACCACCTCAGGACAAACAATTAAGAGATGGTTCCACGCATAGAGCCACCTTAAGCCACTCACTTGACTTAAGTGAGTGCTGTGATTAATTCAAGTTTCTGTTCATAATTTTACACGGATTAAAAGAGGTGCTGGACCAACCATTGTCGGATCATCAGAGTGCTATGGTATCTGTGAAGAGGGGAGTAAATTGATGTTCATCGTGAGTTTTTAGCACACATTTTGCCTATTTACAATTTCCCATAAGTCCTGAGAAGAAGAGTACATAACAAATGCATTCCCCGATAGTCACCTATGGAGCTGAGACATGGAACCTAACCAAGGAAGTGTCCCTCAAACTGAGAACCATGTAACGTGCAGATGGAAGAATCATGCTCAACCTCACATGGAGAGATCACAAGACAGCATAATATATCAGGGGAAAACAGGAGTCTGAGACATCATAGAATCCATTAAAAAAAAAACCATGTAGCAATGGGTGCAAGAATGGCTGACAATGGATGGACATCACAACTCACAATGTGGATCCCCGGAGATCGCATGCGTAACTGAGGCCGTCAGAATACAAGATGGAGAGATGAAGTTGATAAGTTCAGAAAACATTGGCTTCGGGACACCCATGATAGAGAGGTATGGCTAATCCTGGGGAAGGTCTATGTCCACTGACGAACGATAAAAGACTGATGATGATGTTGATGATACACCGTGCACTGTGATTTTTGTTTCTGATAGTGGGTGTCAATTTCTCATTGCTTATGAGTAAAAAGTATAGAAAATGGTTATCTATCCTTTATTAGTTTGCTTCTGTAGCCAGGATAGTGATGTTCATATAAAATTGTTTTTCCTTCTCTATGTGATTAGAAATGTACAAATGTGCTCGTTGTCTAATTTGAAATGAGTAGATTTCAAATTATCACTGTCCTGATTACAAATGCCAAGTTTGAAATGAGTAATAGATATTTTATTGGATACATTTTTAAACATAATCAATCAGAACATTAATTTCCAAGGAACAAAAAATCACTGCTTGATTATGAAACATGTATGAAATTGGAGTCAGGGACATCACTGAAACCATTAAAAATCTCAAATGACAGTGGGCTTGCCATGTTGCAAGAATGGCGGACAACCGATGCTACTCACGACATGGATTCCCAGAGATCACATGCGCAACCGAAGCCGGTAGAGTATTAGATCACAAGACAGCATGATATATCAGGAAGAAAACGGGGGATGGGGACAGGATATCATAGAATCTATCAGAAAACTCAAATGGCAATGGACTGGTCATGTTGTGAGAATGAGAGACAGCCGATGAACATCATGACTCACAACATGGATCCCGCATGCGAAACCGAGGCCAACAAAATACAAGATGACAAATTCAGAAAATACTGGCTACGCGATGCCCATGAAAGAGAAATGAGGTGGATCCTGGAGAGGTCCTATGTCCAGCGACGGACATTGGAAGACTGATGATGATGATGATGATGATGAAAGCCAATTGATTAAATAGAATAACCATACTCTAGAGAAAATTATTGGTGAAAATTATACACTTACTTAGATTGAAAGTTACTTATTGTTTTTTTTCCTTAATAGATAGATTTTCGGTCGAACAATCCCGACATTCTACTTACTCTTCCTCCTGCTACTACAAACATAACTAGTAATATTACTACTACTTCGTTTAGAATACTTTTGAGATCGGAAATCACAGATATGGACGTATGGATGGTGGACGCATCGTTGATCCTACGGTTCTACAAATAAAACGAATGATCAGAATCAGCTTAACATTACCGGAACAAGTGTTGGAAAATCAGTAGGATTTATATTTACAGGGATTGGAGTACAGAATGTATTTTTTCCTTTCTTAGTTTCTCGTTTTTCTTTCCCACTCTTTCTAAGAGAATAAATACATGCACATTTATGCCATTAAATCTGGATTCTTGTGAAAAAAAAACTCAGAATTTTTCATTTTCTGACTCAGTCCAACGATAATGGGCAGGGACAAGGTGGAATAATGATAATGATGATAATAATAATAATGATGATGATAATGATAATAATGATGATAATAATGATAATAATGATCATCTATCCATATAAAAGCCACATATGCATTCAATAGTTACCTCCCTTGACAAATGTTTGCACATTGATCTCATACGTTGATTTACCTCCCTATTGTGACATTATAGTGAAGATTACGTCATAGTAACTCTTGAAACTTCATGCCTGATCACCATTTTTTACGGGTATGTGATAATTAAATAATAAGAATGATAATGTGAAATACCAAGAAACCCAAACGTCTATGAGATATAGAAAATTGTCCTCGCGGACACCGGCCATATCTTTAGCAAAGCACTGTCCATATAAATATTTTGTCTGTTACACGGCTATGTACTTTTTATAATAAGGACGATAATTATAATGATGATTATGATGATAATAATAATGATAATAATAAAGATGATACTGTGTTAGCAGCACTGATAATAGAATCTGCAAAACGAGTTCAAACTCTGTTTGAGACAGTTTGTGTTCACTTTTCATTAATTCCCTTGAGAAGGGGATGAATACATCTCTTCTATCTTCTAGCAATGAGTAAATAGTAGGGAAGTCCAAGCTTTTCAGGTTTGGATTACAATCAGTTGAAGAGACAGACAACCCTTCGTCTAGCGTCGTGTGAGGGTGGTAACGGGCAGGGTACAGGCCGTGATCCCGAAATGTGCGGTTAATGGAGCTCAGGTGAATCTTCGACAGGCCTGGCAAGCCGGAAATGGATTATAACAAACTATTACTGTATCCATGCCGTTAAAATGACGGAGCATTTGAATTAATTTTGCAATTGAATTGAACTTGATATTATCGAAAACATTATGTTGTTCCGTATTCTCTTGTTCATCTTCAAACAGAGTGAGCCGGGATTTTTTCAAGCATTTGCATCCAATAGTTATCTCCCTTGGCAAACGTCACAGACAAAATTAAAGACATGTATCTAGTGCATTATAAGTTGATTGCAGACAGACAGATAGTATAACGCTATCGCCGCCTCCACTCCGTGACACCTAGAGAACAAGGGGAAGATTGAAAAATAAAAAGAAAGAAAATAAAGGTAAATGACATCCGGTGTAGTGACCAGGGTTTGAACTCAGTTAACAGATTCCATTTCCCGAGTGGCGCCTAACTGCGTGTGCCATTTCATGCCTGCAACATTCGCCGCTAATTGCACAAGAAGGGATCAGTTAGCCATATTTGGGGGTCATCATTATCTGTCCCTCTGAAACACTAAAGAAATTGAAGGAAGCCTTGAAGAAAAGCAAATTATTCCGACCTTAATTAGGGCAAACAGACGTTGATTGCTGTTGAGAGGCACATTTGTTTCTTATTTATTCCTCATGTCATCTGCTGACAATGCTGGCCTTTTAGTGTAAATAAACGGTTATTTCAACAGTGAATTTACAAATCTTCTTCCCTCCAATCCTTATAAGTTCATAGCTGCGAGGATTATTTTCCTAAAAAATTGCCTGATTGTTTAGATAATTTACCTACTTGTAGCCTGCTGTGACAAAACCTTTCATCTTCACCAAAGGCCACGTCCCTCTCCTCCTCAGCTTTCTTTTCTCTCCAGTGGATCCTTGATGTTCATACTTAATCGTCGATGGAGCTCGCACCTTTCCTAAAATAGTCAATTGAGGGTGTGGATTGTCCGAAAGTAGCGGAGAGGGAGAGAGATAGAGAGAGCGGTAGATAAACAGCGAAGGAAAGAGGAGGCGGGCGGGCAGGCGGGCGGTTGTGGGGAGAGAATTTTTCTCTTTGAACTTTTCACCTCCAACGTCCTTTTCCTTTTACATTCTTAGCTGCTTCTCTTTGCTTTAATGTTCGATGAAAGTGTTATTTTCTCTCTGTTTTCTCCCGCAATCAAATCCTTCGTCCGGATTTTGCAATTGACGACGATCGTGTGTCATGTTTTTACAGAAAATAATCAGACAGAAAGCATCAACTGCAAAATCATTTCACCAAGAACAAATGGTGTACAAACAAAAATGGTGTTGGGGATGCAGGGAAGGAGGATTGAAAGATGTAAGGAGGGAGAAGGACGCGTGAGAATACAGAAAAAAGGAGAAGAAAATAGTTTTAATAGTAAATAAATAAACAATAAAGAGAGGGAGTTTATTTAGAGAGAGCAAAAAACAAAAAAAACAAAACGAAAACAAAAAAGCTGCAGAAGACAATAGCAAACAAACAATCTAACGGACAAACGAACAAAAACAGACGACATTTTTAGTTGGTGTATTCTGTCAGGTTATAAACGAAGAAGTTCATATGTGGTTTGATTATTCTTAAATAGAGTCGCATTTTGCAGCTTTTGAAGACCGTGAAGAGAACAAAAATAAAGGATAATTGGAGAAAGAGAAGTTGTAATACCAGGAGATAGATAGAGAGAGAGAAGTGTAAATGTGAGGCTGTGTGGTAGAAAAATAAGAAGATCAGAAAAAAGTAGATGAGTAGAAAGTTAGAGAAGAAAAAAAAAAAATCAAAATTTAAAAAAAGGAGAAAAAATATGTAAAAAAGTAAATTATGTGTAATTTTTAGATATTAAATCCAGCTCTCCCGGGGCTTAATTATTTCTTCTTTTTTTTTTCTTCGCGTGTGTTCAGAGTGTAAAAAAAAGATATGAACAAACATATATAGATTAAAAAAAAAAAAACGAACAATAATACTAATGATGATACAAAACAAAAAAACAAAAAAAGCGAAAAACGAAACAAAATACAAACAAACAAACAGACGCAAAACAAAAGTAAGAAACAAGAAGGTTGAAAAACTCGTTGATTTCTATTATACAGTAATCTTATGTCGTATAGCTGCAGCTGCTGTCGTAACTCTTAACACGTCGAGTTGTAAAGCGTGCAAATTTGGAAGGAAAAAATCTTTTTTGTTGTTATTGTTGTTGTTTTTGTGTGTTTTTCTCTCGTACTTCTTGTTCAGTTCGACCTGGAAGCCATTAGATTGTAAGTGTAGAAGAAGTGGATGTCGAAATAATCGGATAATTTGCTGTGAGTTGCAGGATGGGAGGCAAGGTTGGTTCAAGACGCCACGCAATAAATCTACTGCGTTCATCTGTAGGCAACTAGAATTATTTGATGAAGAATTATCGCCAATCTTCCTGACAACGTTTCGAAATCAGATTCTTGAACAGTTTTTTTTTTGTCTTTCGGTTTTCATACGGAATTTTGGTACGCACAAAATGGCCGACACTGAATAACGCTCCGCCTTAAAAAACAAAAAAACAAACCCAAAACAGAACAGAAAAAAAACACCCGGCGGTAATTTAAAATGTATTTATGAATTTTAATGTTTTTGCTAGGAAGTAAATAATCTGAAATTTATTTTACAAAAATACCGTATTTCTTTGTTGATAACGCGATTCCTGTATAATACGAAACCTAAATTTGTAGATGTAAAAATAGGTATAAAATTGTAGCCTCTTGTAAAACATGGGTACCCTATTTGGCACAATTCAGTGGTCCCATGTATTTCTCTGCTTCAAGGTTAAAAAATTGTGTATAGTAATACTGCAGCTATAGAATTAGTGTATACCATTTGTATGATGTGTATTGTTATTCTAAATTTTACCAAATAAAATCACAAAAGAAAAAAAAACTACTAAGATACTAATATTCGTACAACTTGTGCACTCAATTTGGAGCCATGTTTTTTCTAATTTTTATTTTCTAAAAATTTAATTATTTTGATTTCTTTTGGTCATTTCTACAGTATTTGTGTTGCACATTTTTCACAGGAATAAAATGAATATTTTGATTCTCTCGCAGTCGACCCCACAACTCTAAGCCCTTGCACGTATAGAGGAGAAAAAACTAGGATCAATTTATCTAAGTGTTATTCGCTGACCACTGAGATGTTTTTAGTCTGATTCATTTCAATTTTTTACAGTTGGTTAGCTATGTGAGTCAAATTCATTTCTTTATCAATAACACTACGACTTGAAAAAAAAATCTTGTCACAGGAAACAAGTGTTTTTTTTAATTGATTATGCGTGAAACGTGTAGAAAATATCAATTATTCTCTTCAGACTTTGCTTTTGTGACCAGACCAGGACAGCGAAAATTTTGAATCTAGTTATTTTCAAATGGACAACAGGCAAATTTGCACATTTTCAATCACATAAAATAAGTAAAAACATTTACGTATGAATATCATTATCGTGACTGCAAAAGAAAAGTTTGGATGGAATAGTAAACCCTTTTCTATACGTTTTATACATAACCAATTAGAATAGAAAAAAATAACATTGACTACCCAGGAACAAAAATCGCATTGCGTGGTGTAATCGTTAATTTATTGATTGCACAACAAAACCATGAAAGAAATATTCCGTTCACAATACCATGAAAAATCAATCCGTATAGAGATGTTTAGCATAGTTTTAAAAAGTCCAGGTTGAAAAAAAAACAAAAAAAAACAAAACTTTATGCTACCGGACACAAACTAAGTGACCAATTTAGCATAAATTTACATTGCAAATAATAGCTCCCCACTTGAATATAGTATTTAGGAGAGGGGATTCTCAAAAAAAAAAAATGTACTGACAATGCTTCAAATCTTCTGGTATTTTTTCCAGATAATTTTAGATGAAAGATCTATTTGTTTTAGCTAATTTTTGGTACACGTGCAGGCTACGGTGATCCATTTATGCGAGGTGCAGATATTGTTAATTTTTTTGAAACAACTGAAAACAACGAGGATGATTGTTATTATTACAAATACTATTCAGACTGATGTCTTAAACCAGATTGTTTTTAACGCAATGTTTCGAACGAAGTGTAAATGTCCCGAGACGTTTTGTTAAAAACAACGAAGTTATAGACGATGGTTGGAATAATACGGAACAATCTATACAATCTCTTCAAATATTAGCTGGTTACTAATGGAATTCATTTTTTAAATGGAGCAAGATATAACAGAAAAAAATAGTAAGCCATCAGATTCTAATTACATAATTTTCGCTTGTGATGAAAAGCTGAGACCCTTAGAAAGAAGATATCTTCATAGCTATATATTTTTGGATGATAATTTATGTGAATGTTACTGATTTCATGTCATTCATATCCTGAATGATATGAAAATACATGATTTTATCTTTTACACTGTATTAATATGAGTAAATTTCTAATTACAGTTACGGGTATACTCCGATTAGCACGGTCATTTCGTTTCAAAATCTGTCCGTACTGTTCAAAACAGCACTGTTCACATTTCATTATGAATTAATTGCCTATGGAATAAATTATGTTGTTTTACATTGAAAATCTTCGTTTTTTTGACTAATTGTTTTGATCTCAATAGGGTTTTTTCTACTGCTTATTAATATATAATGATTTATATATGTTACGCCGGATCGGTGATAATGGCGGAGTCTACTTGTTGAGAAAAAAAATGGTTATTTCACTTTGATTACATTCTTTCGATTGTAAAAAAACAAACAGTTGTTTTATATCCATGTTTTGGTTAAGATAAACTTTTGAACAAATTCAAATGACATACCTATTCATTTATTTTGAAAAAGTTCGAACTACGTGTGTGCTAATTGTTGTAAAAAAACCCTCCAATTTCACAAACTTAGATTATAAAAAAAACATGTTTTATATCCTAGTTTTGATCAAACAGTTAAAAAAAAAAGTAAAATTTCACCAATTAAGCAATTTCGCCGATTCGGTAGTATATATATATATATATATATATATATATATATATATATATATATATATATATATATATATATATATTTGATTATATATTTATAATATTCATAGAAAATTATATAAATATATATATATATATATATATATATATATATATATATATATATATATATATATATGTATAATATTTATAAAAAATTTATTCATAAAAAAGACAAACTATTTTTCCATTGCTTATTTTTCAGGTTGCACTTTTGAGCGACTGTTGGCGGGAACTGTTTCTCCTCAGCTTGGTGCAGTGGGAAGTACCCTTTTCTCCCCTCGCCCTTCTCGACCATGATCCTGGAGATTTGATCTCGGCTGGTGAAATGCCTGGACCACCTGCTGCTCGACTTTGCGCTGAAATACAACACATGAAAGAGATTCTAAGCCGATTTAAAATGTTGAGCATAGATCCTATGGAGTTCACTTGCCTCAAAGCGATTGTACTCTTCAGACCAGGTGAGCAGACTCTAATTTTTAATAAACATTCGAAAAATCTTCATTTTTCAACAGTTTAAGATATTTTAATAATGTAAAAGTACCTAATTCAATTTCATGGCATTATTTTCGACTAACTTACAGCCCGCAATACAGCTTGGATTTTCAGCTAGATGTCTGTTTTATATGTTTAAAATAAAAGAGGGATATTTGATTCAGCTAACCTGATGGACGCAAAGTAATGGCCTGGTTTAGCATCACGCTTACATACTGAATCAAATCCCCTCCCTAAAAACTTCTAACAATTGGAGTTCTTGAAGAATCAATACGCCGAAAACATGCCCTGGAGTCCCATCAGTAAAAACAGAAATTTTGGTAGCCATAGCTCCAGCCCACTTTTAGTTATGTGATGACTGACAGACATTTGGCGAATCATTATTTTCAATGGAAATTTTAATGAAATTAGCATTGGCAAGATGAAAATGAAATATGAGCAATCTAGTCTTTTACCCTTTAGTGCAATTTAGGGTGACAATGAATGACCATTTGCGGTAAACAAAGGGGGGAGCGAGTGGCCTAAAAATTGACGGTACTTGGGAAGTGACTGGTTTGCCAAGGCTTAGACCGTTTGCGTCTCTTCACACTGATGCCTTTGGAAAGAGCATGAATCCACTCCTTCCAACAATGGGTAAATAGCGGGGCAGTTTGAGTTCTTTATCCCTGAAAGGCAGTCAATTTTGTGCGTAGGGTTTGCAACCAGATCCCGTGAAAAGCCCACAAATGCTACAAACATTGATCGTGTCTAAAGAAATGTGGACAGAATCATTTCTTCACGCGTCACACGACGGAAACAAGTGACCTGAGCTGAGACCTGAGTCATTCTTTGGTTAAAAGTTTGAATCCCTTTTACCATTAGCACATTTTGCCATTAGCACTGCAAATGACGGAATTTTCCGTCTTATGAAGTTCGATGGCAACTCAGTTATATCCATGGGTCACTGCCTTTATCTGTCAATAGATGATACGTAATGGACAAGGGCTCTTATTTTGCGATTGGTCACTTGCAAAGTTTATACAGTTGTATAGCACAATTTTTCATCATTGACTATAAAGTTCCAACTTCCGAACACCGTCGCCCCAGGTAAAAAGGTCTGATCGGACAGGGGAGGGGTGCCCCTTCCCCTGGTGCGGACGCCTATGACTACTGCTCTTCGCCACCTACCACAGTTAAAAGGGTCTGAAAAAATTCTGCAGCTCTGATTTTATGAGGTTAATGATTAAAAAAAAAACGTTTGGTTAAAATTGGTGAAAGAGAAAAATTTTGTTAAGGAACGAGGTTGAGGAGGGGGATCGAATCATTAAAAAGAAAAAAAAAAAAAAGAAAAGAACCCCCATACCCCGAACCCCACCCAAAGACAGATGAAAGCAAGAATGAGCCTCCAGTCATTTCATTTGTAAACTTTTGATGACTTTTAAGTAGCATACCTACAAAGACGGATTGAAGCAACTAGAGGCCCTAGGCAAGGACAGGGATTCCCAAAGCGATGGTCGAGACACCCTCTCTTGTTGGGGATTGCAGAAATATCTGGAAATATATCTTGATAATTTTGTGATTAGTATTATTTTTATTACCTCGATACAAAAGTATACTCTTTTGTGTTCTTATAGTTAAAATGGCTCAAAACTATTCACTGATTTCAAAAAAATAAATATCATTTTTGTCACATTTTAGTAATTTATTAAAAAATAAGTTTTCTTGTAATAAACACAGTAAAATCTTTTTGGGGCAGTCAAGATCATGAGGCCAGCTCAGCCCATACGTAAATCCGGCTCTGAATACCAAGCAAAATTATTCTCAATATTATTTATGAGCGTGTATGTATTAATGAGTATATTCTTCTTCCTCTCTTTCCATATCTATATCTCAGTATACTTCAATTTGTTTACACACACACATACACACACATACGCACACACACACATACACACACACACACACATATGTGTGTGTGTGTGTGTGAGTAGAATAACAGGTTGCAAACTTTACTGGTCTCGAATTCATTAGTAGGCAGGATAATTTTCTCATTCGATATAATTTATCAAATCCTAAAAAGAAGGATGTACAACCAATGCATCCTCCAATAGTCACTTATGGAGCTGAAACATGGAACCTAACCAAGAGAGATCTGCAAACCATGCAACGTGCACATGAAAAAATTATGCTGGGCCTCACTTAGAGAGACCACTAGACAGCACAGTACATCCAGGAAAAGATAAGAGTCAGGGACATCATAGAATCCATTAAAAATCTCAAATGGCAGTGGGCTGGCCATGTTGCACGAATGGCGGACAACCGATGGACATCGTGACCTACGACCTCTGAGACCACATGCGCAACCAAGGCCGGCAGAATATTAGATGGAGAGACGAGCTAGACAAAATTCAGAAAGTACTGGCTCTGCAACGTCCATGATAGAGATGTGTGGCGAATCCTGGGGAAAGTCTATGTCCAACGACGGACGTTAAAAGACTGATGATGATGATGATCATGATAATGATCATGATGATGATTGCTAGTAAATAATATATATTTATAAAGGGGTAATCTGAAATGAGTAATTGTTTAGCTACAACCAGTCGGATAATCAAAAGAGGAAGCAGACAAAGAGTGAGAGTGAATAACAAAATGATGTTTAATGAATGAATTCCGCGTTTTCTTCCAAGTCGCCGGAAAGACAAAGCCAAGGATTGATGTGTGTTCCTTGCCAGGTTGGGAGATTCATCTGCTGACTGTCGGTGCTTAGTAGAGCATGAAGCTCATTTACAACCTACAATGAAGTTACCCTTTAGGGGCAAGGGGAAGGAAAAGAGGGGAAAAGACCGAGATTTGGACGGAGAAACTCATGCACACATCTACAGAAATGGAAGAGAGGGGAAGGAGAGAGATTGCAACTGAGTCGTGGAGAAATAGTCAGGGAGAGTAAGAAAGAGTCAGGGAGAGTAAGGCAGAGTCAGAGAGATGAGTGAAGAGCAGTGGAGAGTCGATGAAGAAACAACTTGAGCCTCTCCGCCCGGTCGCATGGTCGCGTTCACTTCTATCTTGTCAAGTAGTTACTTGCCCACAGCAATTGAACGGTGGTAGCCCCTCTCTCGCTCCTTCTTCTCTCCTTGCCCCCAATGAAACGAATGCAACCACCGGCGTGAATTGGCGTATCGAATAAACAATAAGGTTATCAACTACCGGGAAAATGTGGTAAGATGATGATGGACAAATAATCGTTGGTTGTTAATTCCTGGCGACGACTAAACTAACGCCATTTTCCTCCAATATGTCAGTTAACACACGCCTGCACACAGAGAACAGCTTACAAACGCATTCATGCACATTCCTCAAATACACATACATACGCAGAACCTTTGTCATAAGAATTTGAATGAGCAAAAAAATCTGTTTTTTATTGTTCAAGATGGCAGGGGCTTTTGGGTATTTTGAGTAGGAGGGCTTCAAATTAACTTATTAGTGTGGCAATTCTTCTAAATAGCAATGTGAGTTCGCCTTTCGATCTCCTTGGTGGATTCTGAACAAGATCTTAAAATAATAGAAGAATCATGTTTTTTTTTCATTTAAGAGTTTGATTCTATCCAAAAAAAAAAAAAAAAAAAAATTTTCCACAAATTTTTGCATTCTGAACCACAAATCAAGTCTAAACGCAAGCCTCGTTGTGCTGATTACAAAAGAATCGGGTTATTCTTGCATCTCTCTGAACCAAGCGATTAGAGGTGAAATATGTTTGTTCAAATACTTGAGACAGGTACAGTGGATACACGTATATACTTCGGGAAGGGTTCGCAAACATGAACTTGATCCACATACGTTTCTATGCACACAGGCACGTACGAGCGCGTGCATGAGAGAGAGAGAGAGAGAGAGAGAGAGAGAGAGAGGGGGGGAACAGCGAACTGACAGTCTTTTAATGACGATGACTAAACTGATAACATAATCAATCTAGGGAATAGTTTAGTGGTCCTTAACTTAGGGTACACTCCCACCCCGAGAAGTGCAGAAAGGAATTTTTGTCAGGGGGTGCAAGAAGAGGGTGACTAATTGAGTTTTTTTTTTCTCGACATATTGCTGATGTACACAACTTTTGATCTTTCTCTTCCCTAACAGCCAACATATTGACTAGTTTTATTGGTGATATCTTGAAACAGACGATAAAGTTTGACAATTGATAAATTTCAACATTTAGTTATTTACCCTTATTAATATTAACTTAGTCAATTTTTGAAAAATTCAATTTTTTAGCCATAAGATTGAGGGGTGCGATAACGATTTTGAAATCTTAAAGGGATGCCAGCTTTGAAAGAGGTTGAGAACCGTTTGGATGGTCATGTAACAATGTTAGAGTGTGTGATCCATGCTTTTTGACGATTTTTCTATTTGCCTACCTTTTATACTCTTTGACATATTCCTTAAAAGGGATTAATCATTTATCCGATAAATTAAACTCAAAGCTAGACCATAGATGCGCTACTTCTTGTGTGAACATCTAGCATGACACACCCTAATAGTGTAAAATAATTTTCCCCTCGATCTTGATGCCACAAAGTGAAAAAAAATCGCACTTTATTTTGACCCTTAAATTAGAATAAACGTTCATTTGCGATTTTGACCCTTAAGAATGAAAAAAAAAATGTTCCCCTTCATTTTGACCCTTAAAAGTGTGAAAAAAGTTCCCCTTCGATTTCGACACCTAATGTAGATCAACAGATGAAGGGACTTTTGATGAATTCAAAAACATCTAGATTTAGATGGCAAACATCTAAATTGGCAACACTGAGCGAGGGACTAGACTCAAATTTCGGTATGTCAGTTAATGACAGCAATCGCTGCTAGAGATGATGGCATATCTAAGAAGTGTTGGCGATGTATAATAATGATATAACGATAAAAGATTCACATCTTTGTGTCGCCACAGGAAGAAAATATACAATTCACAAGTTATAAATCTTAGACTGCGGAAAAGTATTTATCAATATACTGCTAATTATTGCATCTATTAAGCATTGTGGGTGTAGCTGATTGCTCAACAGTGAGTGACAAGCTATGTTTTTTCATGGAGGTTCGTTGCGTTTACAAATGTCGGATGAAAAATCAAGGTCCTTTCCATTCATCATCATCATTATCATCATCATCATCACCATCATCAGTCTTTTAACGTCCGTCGTTGGAAATTGACCTTCCCTGGGATCTGCCACACTTCTCTATCATGGGCGTCGCGGAGCCAGTATTTCCTGAATCTGTCCAGTTCATCTCTCCATCTTGTGTTCTGTCGGCCTCGGTTTCTTATGAGGGGATCCATGTTGTGCGACATGATATCTATTGGTTGTCTTTCATTCTTGCAACATGGCCTACCCATTGCCATTAGAGTTTTTCAATAGTTTCTATGATGTCACGGACAGCCGTTTTCTTCCTCATATACTGTGCTGTCTTATGATCTCTGCATTTAAAGTTGAGCATTATTCTCTCATGTGCAGGTTGCATACTCCTTAGTTTGCAGGTCTGTCTCTTGGTTAGGTACCATGTTTCAGCTCCATAAGTGACTATCGGGAGAATGTATTGCTGGTATTCTCTTCTTTTTAGGATTTCGCCACCAAAAGTTGACATCTATTTTTTTAAAGTACAGAAGCCTATCGCAACCTTTGTCCTGACTGTTTAAATAGCCCTAACCCCTAACCCTAGGTTATTATCTGTGGTTGAATACAGTAACTTCTACCAATTGTAATAATTGTCCAGTTAAAGCGACTAACGTTAAGGATATATCTAAACTGGCGTATCTAGGATGTTGCAGAACATTGTTAGTCATCTGAGTACGCTGGTGTGATTTCTCATTGATAAATACTTATGAAGAATAGAAAAACAAATGCTAGTAGGACTATCGTAAATGACTATTTGAATGTATGTTTGTCTAGTGGCAATCAACCCAAAAGAAAACATTGTAGAAGCCTCAATGTGATCAAATGGGTTTGTGCAGATGGTGGAATGAGTATCTTATAAGATAACAATATCGGAATTCGTTAAATGAATCTCACCAATCATAACATGCTTAATACTATTTGTTGGTTGAATCCTAGCTTATAAGCGAAGAACAAAGGCCCACAAGATTATCCCCCCCCGCTTGCAATTTGGTGATATATTTAACAATGGAAAAACATATATTTTCAAACAAACGCTCACTCGATATTAAAAACAATTTAACAATTTGATTAATTCAAAGCAACAACAACAATATAATTTATGTATTTAGCTGTCTTTTCCTTTCTTTGAGAAGATAATCCTGTAAGCCTTAGTTCATTTTAGGCTAGCAGGAGTTATCTCATTTTTACGCCGTAGTCTAGGATTCTACACTAATTGCACCAGACTGAGTTAGACTACTTCCTTACATACAGGTTAGTTCAACACAAGGCAACAGTAATGGGGATTAAATTCATTACAGTTGTAATGATCAACATAAGCTTGTCAATTATTATCATTATTGTGAAGCTAGGATCTCAAGAAATTACTGAAATCTTTAGGATTTCACTGAATCACTAGGGATTTCACGATATCACTAGATTCGAAATCTCGCAGTAACATAGACACGCTGTTATCAGGGGAACACATCATATCAATGATGTAGCATTTATTCATTGCTTCTTTTTTATATGTATACCCAATATTTTTCTTTATTTGTGTTCATAGCTTAGTCTAATATTAATACTATTCTGTGATTATTATTTATGCTTATTTCGTTCCTAGGACAACTTCTCCCTGGATAATCGCCCCGGATGATTTTCCCTAACAATAGTAAAGTGACTGCACAGCCAAAAAAGATGTCTGTGACCATGTGAATGATCACGCTTACGGGGAAATTATCCAGGGAAATTGTCAAAGGTTATTTGTCCGGGGTGATAGTTATCTAGGGGGCAGTTGTCCCATCAAGACAACTATTACGTTGACAGTTCTCCTGTTTCTTATCTAGAAACAATTTTTTTAACTCTTACAAAAATTGTATTTGATATATAGATAAGATTATTAGAACGTAGTTGACAAAATAAATATTGAATATTATTAGAACCAACTGTCCACAAAACTGTCGATATTGGTGTCTTCAGTTTTTTAGTTGATCTAGCTGGTAGATTGGCTATGTAATAATCATGCGTACAGGCTGCACCATTGGAGCTGGGGGTTGAAAATTTTAATATCCAATCCTTATTGTCTTGAATAAATCGTTCTTTTTCTCCTTTTTTTTTTTTAAGTCCCGCAATAGGATTTTAATCTTAATTTTCAATTGATCCCCAAGTTCGGACCCGGTAGCATTGACACGTGGATTTTTGAAAATTCACCTTTTTTTAGTGAACTCTGCCCAACAAAATGCGAGAGATGTAACTTATTTATTGATCCCTCATTTTTCCAATTTTTTTATTGATCACCCCCAACATGGCATACTGTTAAAATACGTTGGTCACATGACAGTTTCAATTATTGGTTAATGATAGACTTTTTGTTGAATTTGTTTTACTTTGCCTTTGGTTATTAATTCTTCTTTGAAAAGTTTGCCCAAGAAAATCAGGTAAATAAGACATTTCTGTGGCTTAAAATAATTGCCCCTGAACAGGGATCAGGATAATTTTAGTGATTAGGGATTATGTAGTGTTCAATAAGTGAATATAGTAGTACCTTGAATAGTGCTGGGTTTTGTTGTAGTACGGTTGAGGTGTTGCAGTATGAATTGATGTAACTAAGTAAATCCTGAAAAACAAGGAAAAGAACCGTTTTAAAAAAACTGTGACGTTGTAAAAATCAATTTTTGACAGCATTTGATAGCAACCATCAAAATTTGTTTCAGTAAACAAATTTCCTTCCAACTGAGTCTTCAAGCTGATCCCTATTAAAATGTCCGGAATAGAAATGAATAATCACTGCAGCAGAAATAAAACGAAAAATATCGTGCGAAATGCGATATAATCCATCGTACAATGAAAGCTCATATATGAAGTATATACATTAATCATAAACACCGTATAGTCTACTTCCTTCATTTCTCGTACTTTTTCGTATTTATCTATCTCAAGAATTGATTTAAAAAAGAATACTATGACGCAGTGTAATGTGAAAAACAAAAACAAAAACAAAAACAATAAAACGAAAACAAAGCGAAAACAAAACAAAACAAAGAAGGACGTCTATACTTTTTTAACCACTCTCTCTTGGGGTCACTCAAGTCCTTACAAACGCTGTTATCCGATTTGAATTTGGTCTTGAGAAAAAATTTTTACCACTGTAAAAATTACCAACTCACAACACTGTTATAAAAAAGAAAATAAAAAAACATCGAAGTGTAATAAAACCTTGAAGAGTACGATTTTGAACAGTGAGGCATTTTTTAGAATGAATTAACCGCATTAATCTAGGTAAATCTGTAAAATAAATAAATGTCAGAATAGAGATATTCCAAAGTACTCCAGTGTTTCCCTTATGATTGAAATTTTGATAACGTGAAAAAAATAATTGCACCATTCTATACAAGTAGTAAAGTAAGAAGTAAGTAGTGCCCTTACACTGGCTAAAGCTTCAGTCGGGCTTCATATATTGCTGCTTACTTTTTGCAATAAGTGAAATAGACTAAGTAGGGAGAAGCACCCAAGTGGCTTCACTAACTTCCTCCATTTCTAGATACGGATTAAAGCCTTTCCCGAGGGCATTAGAGAGAGAATTTCAACATTCCCTCGGGCATAAGAGGTTCATTTGTTTCTTTTTCCCCCCTTCAAATATCTTTTACCTGCATTGCTCAGATCAAAAGATGTTTCTGCATCTCGCCCTCTCCACCCGTGTTCCCTTTCCAAAAACCTACAAATTTATTTTCTGAAATTTTCTATTGGTTATTTGTAATATATATGTATATATACACATAATACATATGGTACAGATCAGGTTAGCAATATTGCATAATATAAAGCAACGTCTGATATGTGATGGATTTATTTCATAGAGTGCTCGATACATTCAACTTTATACTTCGAAAGTCAAGTTGTTTTAGAGTAGAGCTGGAAATATATAATAAGATATGGATTCGCTACACGAATTACTCTTGGCCTCATCAGTCGGATCTAGGCATATATATATATATATATATATATATATATACTTGATCCTGGTGTATGAAAAATTAAAATCATAGCCGCTGGTTAATTCTGCACTCATACAGAGGCATGTGTACCGAGACGCACACACACATACAAGCGTTTGTGTATGCATAGATAATTAAATTAACAAAGAAATGTTAATACATTATGCTTTAGATTGGATATTTTTCAGTTTGTCACCAAAATATCATTTACTTTTTACATATCTTCAATTATATTCATACCTATCCATATATATCATGATTATTCATCTTTCTTGTATGTTTTCTATTATACTCATTCTGTTTTACTTTATCCATTTTATATTTTATTTCATTTTATCTTGGGTTATTTTATCCTTTATGTTATCAACATAGAATTTATTTACTATATCAATATGCCACGTGTATTTATTTTTTGTCTGTTACTGTTCGTACTTCATTGTATGACGGGATACTAAGAAATATATTGACTTAAGCAGATCACCGACTACAAAACTAATATGAATTTGACAAAAACATTTCAGTAGTCAATGAACGAAATTTGTTTTAATTAGCCTACTAGTATACGTACTCATCACATCTTTTCCGTTTCATAGGTCACGTGTTATTTTGTAACTTCAAATGATAATAAATCTTGACAAAATATTGATTTCATATATGCTGTCATTTTTTTGTGTCACGGGTTTTTCGTTAAACCTCACCACGAAAACAAAAACCGTAACCCTAACCCTAATCCTAGCCCCTAACCTTGGATGGGGATTAACGATATGAACCTCACTCATTGATACGTATTGCTTACGAAAATCATCTTTTTCCTTCTTTTGAATTCTTTTAACAGAATGTCCAGGCCTCACAGATATCCGGGCCATCGAGAACTATCAAGATCAAGCCCAGCTGATGCTCACAGAATACATCCGATGTCACACCCCGCACCCGGCCACGCGTTTTGGTAAACTACTTATGCTGCTACCCTGTCTGCGCACAATACATGCACACAGCATGGACAGAGTACTATTCAGAAACATTGTTGGAGACATACCAATCGAGACACTAATCATGAATATGTTTCACGAAGACCGTTTGTAAATCTCAACGCGAAACTGAAGACGGACATTGTCACCAATCTTATGGTAGCGCAATAAAGCCCCCCCATCCCCCATCCCTACCGGAAAGCGGGCAAAAACAAGACAATTTGTGATAAAGGAATGGAAAACAAATGATTCTTTCTTCGTTTCCATCATCATCAAGACACAATAAGCGGAAAAAGTGTAATCTACTTTTTTTAGACTTTTTTTCCCGTCATTTTCACATAATTTTGTTAGGAATTTCGATGGCGTCATGAACTGACATATCGAACCAGGATGGATGTTGCAAAGACGGATCAAATGTCGAATCAGGACCTCAAGATCGATTCAAGGCAAAATGCACAATTTTTCAGTTTACATTGAATTCAAACTTTAATTCAATTCAATCAAAACAAGGATTTTGAAATGCCCTTTCTCCACGATATTCCTTAGCGTAGTTAAAGTTGTCTGAAGTCTACATTTCGTCCTTGTTTTTTTTTTTTTTAGTGAATTAGATTAAATTTCGATTACGGTGTAATCTGAAAATTTGCGCTTTTGATATGAATTAGTTGCAGGGTCCAGATTCTTCTTTGATCTGCAAAACTACGATAGTCGAAAATTAATCGCAGCCATTATACCACATATAAAGACACTTCCTCTTCTTTTCAGTCTTTTACCTTTCAGATTTTCTTTTGTTTTTTTCGTACCTGTCCATGAGTCAAGAGTAATATTTTCAATACATTCAATGTTTTGTTTTCTCCATCTATGGAACCTGCAAGTCAAAATAATGTCAGGTACAACACATTCAATTACATTGTTTTGATATTTTGTTTGGGTTTGAACTGATCCAAAACTCAATTTAAAAAAAAAAAAAGATATGAGAATACCTGGAAATTACGCCATACCTAATAAGACGATTTTCATTAAAAAAAAAATGAAAAAAGCTGAAGTTCTTTCACTATAAAAACAGATTTATTCGAGTATGAATATGGCATTTTGTAAAAAGCATCCGAGTGTTTTATGAATAGATTTGCCCAATTTTTAAAAATAATATTTTATTTCATTTTCTAACGACCATCTAATCCTTGGTATTCAACGTAAATGTAAATAAACTATGAGAGTGAATGGAAATCATTGATGTCATTTGTTTGCAGGGCCGGTCCTAAATACCGGCAACACGGGTAGTCGCCAAGGGCACCAAGTGCTAGGGGCGCCTGTCATGTGTCTAAGACAGTAGGACTTTCTAAATACAAATGGAAAATGGAAAAAATGAATAAATTGAACAGAATAAAAACATTAAAAATATGAAAATTCCCTGATGTGAGGTAAGATTTTTCAAGAATATCTGACTCTTAAATACTTTCTAGGGTGCCGAATTTCAGGTTGGCCAGGGTACCAGGTACCCCTGAGGCGACCCTATTCGTTGGAAATAATCCAGACTGTGAAATATTGGACTGATTTATCAGAGATGCTCTGAATCTGATTTTTTATGAAGCAGTTTGTACAAAATTTCATTTGATTATATGAAAAAAATATTAATCGTCCTAGTTATTCACCGAATGATTGAGAATTAAGTAAAGTTTACCATAAATATTTTTCCTATTATTCAAAAAATAAAATAAGTAATTGTAAACAGTAATAATCAGAGGAGGCAGAAATCAGAAAGGTACATGTTCCCGACCATTGCTTTCTTGATCGTTTTTGACGAATAAAATAATTAACCCTTTGTTCTTCGTAAGATAACCCATTGCGAGATAAAAGCCCTGATTCACAGATAGAGCTTAGTTCCCATCAATCAGAATGAAACAGAAATTTTGTTACCCAAAAATCTGCAATGACGGAAATTCCTGTCATTCGCAGTTATCGGATCAAGTACTCATTTGATAATGTAGATGATTGAGGTGACACTTATAAATTATGTGGTTCTTTGCACTGCAGAAGACATTCAATAGGGTTTTATACTCAGATTTATTCTCCATCAGAACTTGTACTTTCATGTACTGAAAAAAAAAGAAGTTTCTAAATATGAAATAAAAAAAAATATTGCTAAAAAAAGACAACTGAAAAATATTTTCATCTTTTATTTTGTATGTATTTTTCTGTCCTGCCTTTTTTTCCAGGGGTGTGTGCACCAATTGACACAGAAGATTGTTTCACTGTGAAATTTCAATGCTACTTTCGAAAGTTTCAGATTAAGAAAAAATAGGATCGATGATAACAAGCCTGGTTGCTGAAGGGTCAAACTCCACTCCTACTTTCAATCCGACTGAAGATGATTACTGCAACTTTTGTATTGTATATATAATAAATAAAACATTGTAATATATATATATACATACATACATATATTCTAGTTTTTAGTATAAATGTGCTTCTTTATTAGGATTATTATTGGAATAAGCCGTTGCGTATTTCAGAAATGAATTTTCGATAAGTAAGATTTATCGGTAAGAGGAGCCGTGTACACACACACCATTCACTTGGTCATCATTTCTATTCGCGGTGGGGCATTTTTATGTTCCGATTTGGTTTAAGGTGACGGGATAGACAAACGATGAAGAGTTTACTTCCCTAAATTAGATGAAGATTGTTGCTGTTGTTACGGAAGGAAAACGAAGTCAACTCCAGCCTCCGGAGTTTGATGTCATTACGGGACCGTATAAACAATCATATCACTTGTTTTTTAAATGGCATTGTTTGATTGCAGGTTTATGAGAAGATTTTAATCGGAGCAGATTGTTGCATACATACTCGGCTGTCTATCAAGAATCTGTCTTCGCTAGAGAATCTAATAAAATGAAGGGTGTGATTTTCTTGAGTTCTCTGTCCGTAACACCGGACTCTTCCACTCAAAGGGAACAATTTTGCTGATTTAAAAAAAAAATACCTACTACTCATCATTATAAACTATGGAATCTTCCAGCTGAGAAATTCTGAATTTTCTTTTAAAAAATAATAGCTGATAGAAATTTAAATATATCCGCGATTTTTTTTCACTGGAATTGAGGAGTAAATGATAAAAAAAAAAAAAAATGGATCAGGACGCACTGCTTACAGGAAAGATCAACGGGCTAATCTTGCTAGTCTTTGTTCGTGGGTTCGATCCTCATTGATCTCCTATTATTTAAGGTCTGATAGTTAATAAATCATGAAAAATGGATTCGGACTCAAGTAGCACAGCAATGATCAGCAAGTTAATCTTACAGGCTGTTGTTAGTGGGCTCGAACCTCATTGGATCTCATAGTATTCTCTGTCCATAACAATCGACCCTCGCGCTCAAAAGGAACTTAACATGCTGATAAAACATTTTCTACTCATCATTTGAAATTATGGACTTCCACTGAAATGAATTCAGCATTCCCCCAAATCATCTCATAGAAATTCAAGTATCATCATCATCATCATCAGGAGCTGCAGAAGCATTTTAGCTTCCGTCGTGAGATGTAGACCTCCCCCAAGATTCGTCTGACCTTTCTATCATTCGCGTCACGAAATCAATACTTGCTGAGCTTGTCTAGTTCGTCACACCATCTTATATTTTGTCGGCCACGATTTCGCATGTGATCTCTGGTGATCAACGCTGTAAGTCGTGATGTTAATCGGTTGTCTGCCATTCTTGCAATATGACCAGCCCATTGCCATTTGAGTTTTTGTTTGGATCCCATGATATCTCTGACTCATTTTTTTTCCACTAATATATTGTGCAGTCTTGCGATCTCTCCACGTTATGTTAAGCATGATCTATCTCCTCTGTACGTTGCAGGTCTTCAGTTTGAAGGTCAATTTCTTCACCAGGTTCCATGTTTCAGTTCTATATCGGAAGGTTGCATTGGTTGTATACATTTCTTTTTAAGATAGTGGGATTTTCTTGTTTTTAAAGGTTGAGCTTGCTCTACCGAAAGCTTGCCATCACTGAGTAATTCTTCGCTTGCCCCAGGGATTAACAAATATAATAAAAGAAAAATCGATTCACCTAGTTAATCATTTCCTTTATTATATATCCTTTATAACCGAATTTGTTTTATAGACTTTGGATAAAGAAAGTAACTCGTCTTGGAGATGAGACTATTTGCTGTATATTCCACTGCTTCAGTCGCTCAAAGGCTTTTTGTTCCCAAACAGGCCATGAAAAAATTAGAAGGGATATTTCTGGACCAATTCAATGAATACAAGCTTGTCTGCAGCAGGATTAAACGCCACTGTTACCTCTCTCCAGACTGATGATGATTACTCAAACTTTAGTATCGTAAACATGATGAATAGAAAATTATATATTTTTTAGTATAAGTGCATTTATTTATTTGAATAAAATAAGCCTCTGCATATTTGAGATAAATTCTGCAGACATGTAAGATTTGTCAGTTTAGCTCAATCGGTAAGACACCAGTCTACCAATCAGTCGTGATTCCAGATTATAGTAAGGAAAAGTTTATTCAACAGATGTATGTATTCATTAGAATGATATGAGCCATTGCGTATTTCCAGCAAACATTTTGGTAAATAGGTAAGACTTCCGCTCAGTCAGATACACGGCTATAAATCAGTAGGTCGTGATTTCAGATTACAGTAGGGGAATGCAAATTTTTACTTCTTGGCAACGAATGTTCTTGTTGTTCTTGCTCTTGTTACAGTTGATAAATAAAGTCAACTCCAAGTTCGGTCTGGTGTTTGACAAAATATTCAACGATGCATTTGGTTGGGTGGATAGGATCTTAGCACTTATAAGCCCTCGTCAAATAATTTTCCGGACAAAACAGATTGATTCAGTCGAATATTTATTTTGCTGACAAGGCAGGGGTGTACCCAAGGGAACATTGGCACAATTTTAAATCACCCTCGACCCCCGAACTTGATGAGTACTAGTTCACCTACTGCTTGTTTGATCAGGGCGTTTGTCCTTTCATCCAGTTTAAGGGCTTTCTTATGTTCGTCTATTCTATTCTCGGGAGGCCTCTATGTATCTCCTATGCAATCCTTACACGGAACTGCGTAAACGCTGGTCTCAAGTGGTGGGGGTTTGTATGATAGTTTGTTTACTGAATCTTTGTTAGTTGTTGAGGTGTTGATAGCGATGTGTATTTCCATCTTGCTCAGGTTTGAGCAGAGGTTGATGGTAATTATGTTAGTGGGTAATATGATACGTCCTTGGTGTTGTTGTTTCTGTTGTCTTATTTGGTGTTTGTTTTGTTGATTTTATATTCTTCCCTCCTCGTGTGGTATATGAAATGTCGTGGGTACCGGAGTGAACAGCGGGATGGTTTAATGTATTCTTATTCGTCATCAAGGTATTCGGGGCTACATATTCTGAGGGCCCTTGGGTAAAAGCCTATGATTAACCCTGATTTAATTTTTGGAGTGTGATAGGTGTAAAAATGTACGTGGTTTCTTCTTGTTGGTGGCTTTGCAGAAGATGCTGCGTTTGATGGTTTCGTTGTGCATTTATTTTAAGACAGAATCGCATTGATACAATACTTTACAATACCAACATTCAAGGTCTTGGCTAACAGCCATCAGTCCGTTCAAGAAACGGTACAAGCTCACATATACCACCCTTCTAAGTAAGGATAATGAAAGATCATTTAAAATGGATCTATAATATAACATAATGCAATTCATAATATATATATATATCTTTTATCTAATTTTATATGGAGATGCTCAAATAGAAACAACATGAGGTGTTTATTATAAAAGAGTTCAATCTCTGTTTTAAAAATAGAGTCAGCATAATAATATAGTCTGGGAATTCTCAACAAATTAGTTTCATGCTTCTTCACGGTTATCAAGTGAGCTGTACGGACAAAAACCTGTATCACATTGCATCTCAAGATTCTGAACAATATCGAGCAGCACTGCCTGCCATTCCCTGTCACTCCCTGCCACAAGTCAATGAAATATTTTGATGCAAAATTATCCCTACTACATGTTGATGAAATTGTTCTGTGCTAAAATTATCTTTACAGAAATATTTCGATACTAAAATTATCATTGATATTTAAACAAATCTACTAGTTCTCAAACGTAAAAGAATTGTGTGGCAAGGAATGGCAGGGAGTTTATGTTGAAAATTATAAACATTAAGAAGTGGCAGAAAATGGTGGTGCTTCGTTTCATGCTTGAGAACTAATAATATCAAAATGTGGCAGAGAATGGCTGCGAGTTTGTTCATATTTGAGAACTAGTAGTATCAAGAAGTGGCAGGGAATGGTAGGAAATGGCAAGCTATGGCAGAGATAGAAAGTGCCGACCCGATATCTAGAGAAACTGAAATCATTTTTTGACCAAAGGAAATTTTCAACATATTACAACGGCACTCCTTTAAACAGGATATTTCAGTACCAGGGCCGGTCAGAACTGGTAATAGGCTCAGGCCAGATGAAAAATGTAGGCCGCCTTTTTAAACAGCTCACGTATTTTCATAATCCGTTCTAATTACATGTAATATCTCTCTCTATCTCTCTCTCTCTCTCTCTCTCTCTATATATATATATATATATGTGTGTGTGTGTGTGTGTGTGTGTGTATATATATGTATATATATATGCATGCATACATAAATGAATGTATATATATGTATATATATATATATATACATATATATGTGTGTGTATGAATATATATATATGTATATATATATGCATGCATATATAAATGAATGTACATATATATGTATATATATATATATGTATATATTTGTATATATATATATATACGTATATATATATACACACATATATATATATATGTATGTGTGTATATATGTGTGTGTGTATGTGTGTGTTGTATATGATCTACTCTCAAGTAACAGAACATAAAAGAACTAGAAAGATCTATGACAAAAATTTTTTAAAAAAGCAAGCAAACTCCTCCCATCAAGATCGTCGGCCAATGCCAACTGGCCAACCTATCCCCATCTGCTTCGACCAATTCAGATAAGGTATACCTCAATTAGTGCGGTTAATTCGTCCCAGAATTTTTTTCAGTTCAAAACTGCACTGACCGCAGTTTTATTATAATTTAACGTTTT
The DNA here is from genome assembly GCA_963457665.1 of Thysanoteuthis rhombus. Classification (NCBI taxonomy): domain Eukaryota; kingdom Metazoa; phylum Mollusca; class Cephalopoda; order Oegopsida; family Thysanoteuthidae; genus Thysanoteuthis; species Thysanoteuthis major. Next base: position 43,532,338 of record OY735213.1, read on the forward strand.
TTTCCCAGTTTTTACTTAGTTGCATTAATTTGTACAGCAATTCAATAACTGTACACCATCATAATCTTCACTATTCGAAAGCGTGCAATTCAAACAGCATTGGAAGGACTTTTTTAAATCTTTGGTTATCAGTAATATATTGCTTTGGTTAAATACCAGCTGAAACCTGTGAAAAAATCACGGATATATTTTAGTTTCTATGTGGTTATTTTAAGAGAAGAAACTACAAAATTCGTTACAACGGAAGAGCATATAGTTTCAAATGATGGGTTGGAAATAATTTTATCAGCAAAATTGTTACCTTTAGGTGGAAGAGTCTATTGTTACGAACAGAGAAACAGAAAATAGTCATACTGTTCGTTATATAAGTCATTGTAAGTTGTCAATTTTTCAAAATATGGAGGCATATCTGACTTGATATTAGAAAAGATGAACAGAAAAATAGACGAAAAGAATCGAAAACAGGTGAAAGGCAAGCACAGCGTTCATTTTTTATTTTGCAGCCAACCATTATAGAGGCAGCACACACTCACTTCTCTTTTTTATGCCACAGTCTACTGTACCTTCCACTATTGCAATCCCCATTCACTCTGTCTAACATACGAACTTGAACATTTTTTTTGTTCTGGGGACGCTCAAATAAATTAACGGTAATTGCTTTTTTGCTTTACGCCACTTTAGCTCATGACAAGCTTTTATTGGACCGCTATACTTTCGGTTCGTGAAGAAAACCTGTATATCCATGAATCCTTTTCACGGGGATTAACAAGTAAAACCATATGATATTTGCACATTAACATGCCATAGAATACAATGGAGTTCGTGAGTTTATCAACTAAGAATCTCTGATAATTTATCTTATCATACATATGACACAATCATCTATCGAAAGAGATCTGCAGTTACATTCGGTCACATTACTTATTTATATCGTTCGTGTACGTCTTGAAATATGATCTATAAGTCAGGAAAATGTATACTCAAATCAGAATAATATTCTGTTATGAAACAATATATTATGAGAGCCCAAAATGAACCGTTGCCCAATTTGTTCTATCACCCCCCCCCCAAAGAAAAGAACAGAGAAAGCAACACCAACAGATTTAGCGGGAAAACAAAAGCAATTACGTTTCATATCGTTAAGCATCGCTGATATAACGGGTATTAGAGAAAACTGGTCTGGTGAATTACTCAATAGAAACGATCACATGACCAACGTCTTATGGTATTATGCAGTGAAGGGGTGAACAATTGGAAAAAAAAATAGGAAAAGATCTGATGAATAGATGTTACTTCTTTCGGCTTTTGGCGGGCAGTTATCACCAATTGAAAAATCTTTGGGTATTTTCAAAAAACAAAAAACAAAAAAAAAATAACATAATAAGGAGTAAATGTTCATTTTTTCAGTCCTCTAGGTCCATGTGCGCGGCCTGTGTGCGTTATGCCTACATAGCCAGCCATCAAGCCAGTCAGCCTGACCAACTTGAAAAC